>CM076571.1:191628124-191780994 GCA_034641835.2 Pinus albicaulis | reverse complement strand
ATAGGGGAATTCCAGGTTAACTGATACCACAGGTATAAACGTTGAGGGGGGTAAAGGCCAAAGTGAGTGGGGCTGAGTCACTTGGCAAGGTTGGCTGGATTGAGTCAAGGAACCCCAAGTCAAGTTTAAGGGGGGAATGTTAGGTAAAATTGACTCGGGGTTAGAGTCAAGGTTGACCAAGTTAAACAATGGTGGTTTTGGGATACGTGGTATTGTGTACCTATGGTTTTTTGCCCATGGTATTGCATGTAATGGAACCTACAAAAGGCTAGGAAGACTTCACTGTAATGTGGCCAGGGAGGTGAGCAGGGAAGGCTCACTTGGCCGGGTTGGCCAAGGTTTTGGCCAAGGCTAATGAAATTTCATTGGGTTGGGTTTTTCCCTAGAGTTGGGGTTTTCCCGGGGAAAATATTTGTGCATTAAGTGTATGTGTTATTATTGTTGTTGTGCTTTTGATTTTTTCTCTTGGTAAATCTCTATAAATAATTTAATGCTTCAGTTAAATTTTCTTCACCAACTCCTCGTTCTACTGCAAAACGGTCTCTTAGCCTATACTGGACTTCCTTTTCAATGCCAGAAGGTCAGCTTAGAACTGATGAAACTGCTATGGGCGGCTAACATATGTAAACTCGGTCACAGCTCTAGGCACCTTTGTGTCTCTCGGCACCTCATTAACAGTGTACATGCCTCCTGGCTCCTCATCAATGATGGGAATCTCTGCGTCTCCTGGCACCCCATCAACTGTGGATAAGTCTCATGGCACCTCTTCAACCTGTTGGGGTTTGTTATCGCCTGAAAACTCAGACACGGCCCTGAACACCTCATCGATGGATACCTCAACAATGGATGGCACCTTATCAACGGTGGACACCCTTGTGCTAAGTTCTTATTAATGGATGGTCCTATGGCTGTGTGCTCCACTCTCTCTGCTGATACCTCAACCTGTGCCACCAAGGTGCTCTCCTCTAGTAGTGACTCTGAAGTCACACCAGGTCGACCTATATCCTCCTCACACCCACTAGTGTCATCTGCCTCCTGCGCAATTTCATGCTCAACCTCATTTTCTTCACCTGCAGGTCTGCAACTTCTTTTCCTTCTTACTTCCCTTGCTGATGCCCATTCTTTGAATAACTCCACTAGTCTTGTGAGATTCCTACTATAATTTTCAAATTTCTCAAAGAGTTTGTCATGTTGAGACATTTTGGGCACAAGTTCAGCCGGAAGAATAATGTTGGACTAGTGTTTCAGCTTCTGGAATTTTAGCCCAATAATAACAATTTGGCATTACCATGATCTAGACCCACAACTGGCCAAAATCATGCTTTGATACCACTGTAATATTCCTAAAAGAAATATTAAGTGATAACAGAACTAAATCATAGGCATGCAACCAAAAATTTAACACACAAGCAGATATATCAGATACACTAGAAATTTGCACCAAAAACACTAAGCCATTTTATTATATTGATCAAGTGGGGTACAATGAGTGAGAATAGATGAAGTTGGGCTTGCTACAACATGCAAAGGCAAACCCAGGTGGAAATTATGCTTCCCAAGTGCTGAATGAGCTCCCCTCCATAACCTGCGCTAGCCCAGAATTCTCTGCCACTGCTGCTGGAAGAGAAATTGGATTTCTTCCCTCTAGTGCTCAGAAAATTTTGAAACTTCAGCTATTCTGTTCTCTCCTTATGACCAGAAAAACTTAGAAAGCTTTCAGCCCAACTCCCAAGCTCCGAAATACCCACAAAATAGGGCAAAAATGCCCACCCTCCTAGCTAGTACGCACCTGCAGAAAGTGCTGTAGAATCTACCCCAAAATCTCGCAAAATCATGCCAAAAATCCTTGCCAATTCCTCTTGAAATTTCCCTTATTTCTACAGCTCCCTCCTGCACCAAATCTCCTTGCCTCCTAATCCCTGCACAAGCCAACCAGTGGCCCTCTGTGCATGCCCAGAAGTTGCCTAATTCGCTCCCAGAAATTCCCCCAAAATAACACCTGCAAATCACCACTAATCACCAACAAAATCCCAAGGGAAAAAGCCCTCAAAAGCCCAGAATCTGATCTGTACAGAAGTTGGTTTTCCCAAGGGGTCTGAGATCCTCTTCTGCGCCCAGTCTGCCCACAGAATTCGCTGGAAATGCCTGAAATTGCCTCTGGATTAGCTCCCAAAGTGTATGCTAAACTCTCCTAGGGATGGCACTCGAAGTCCCCCGAAGGAAGAGATGAGATTCCCACCCGGAAACCTCTTATGCTGAACAACACGATGTAGACTTGGCTCAGTAGCTCAAGCATACAAGAGTTCAATTCTCAAATTGGCAAAACGTTCCAAAATGAGGTCCTCTCCTTCTATTTATGCTTGCTGGTCCCTTTTCCTTGTGGGCTCCACCAAATTCAAATTCCTCTTTCTCCCTCCTTTCCCACAAGTGTGAGTTGCCTAAGGGTGTGAATTTCCCTTTTTGGGTGGCCCCCACCATCCACCAACACTTTATTTTTTCCTTTTTCCTTATTTTTCTTTGCCAAAAATCAAGTGGTGTCTCCTCAACCCACTTTTCCTAGGTTTTTACGCCAAAATATCTCCCAATTGCCAAAATTGCAAAAATGGAAATTCTGTGTGACAAAATTAATTAATTGGGGACATTACAAAATTCATATTTGAATATGTTAGCCAAAAATAATACGACAGTTTACAAGAACCAAAAGACAAAATGCATTATTTATCTTGGCAAGCAAGCCCAAACTAAGAAAAAGATGTTTTGTATTCATCTCACATTTTCAAGAATGAACCTATAATGTGTACCAGCAAAAACTTTTTGAATTGGCTTTTAATCTTTCAAAATGGCAATAACCCTCACATAAATTGTGTTCCCTTGTGTTTGGGTTTGCCATTGTTCAGTTTTAGATTGTTGTTTAATTATAGGAACACAAAGCTTGCTAATTTGTACCGCACCTGTTATCACAGGATCGAATAACTCTGCTTCTGTGCGATTATAGAGAACTACCCGGTTTTCACAAATATGACAGAATAATCTCCTGGTAAAACTTCAAAGATATAACTGTTGAGTTGAACATTTTTAACAGTTACTTTCAAAAGTTGTTTATGTCCTAACATCTTGTTGATTTGGTGTACTTGGCATCGTGAACGCAGTGAGATGCTAGAGCATCTAGGCGATGAATATTCAGAGGACTTCTTCAGCAAATGTGAATATCTTCTAGCAGACAATGGTCTTCTTGTTTTGCAGGTATATTCTCTACCATTTGGTATATTCTCTACCCTTCCCTCATGCTACCACTTCCCTCGCTATTTTGTATATTACGCTTGATTTCCAACTAGAGGCACATTACATTATCGTTGCAACTAGCCCTTTTCTTCCTTTATCCAACATGTCAATAATCATTACTCTTGTCATGATGTAATATCGAAATCTATCCTGTCTGTTTGTTTCTGCATTTGCTCTATTCATCTTTTATTGGTCTCGAATTTTAATCCCTGTTAATCTTCTGGCAATTGGTTAACAGTTTGGCTCAGTAGTCGATGAAAGATATGAAGAGTACAGGAGAAGCTCTGACTTCATCAAAGAATATATATTCCCAGGGGCATGCGTGCCTTCCTTGAGCAGAACTATCTCAGCCATGGCAGCTGCATCTAGACTCTCGTAGGAAGTTCCCCTACTTATTTCCTGTTTCTACATATAAATAGCTTCCCATCAATGTTAACAGAGATTTTGTACTGCATTGACATAAACCCTATATTTCACTTTCAATTCATCTCCAGCTAAGTCACGAATTCACAAGTAAGCTTCTTGCAGGCAAAGTTCATTACTGATCTACAACTTACTGTTTTAATGATTCAGTGTGGAGCATGTGGAGAATATAGGCATGCATTACTCTCAGACCCTGCTAAAGTGGAGGAAGAACTTCCATTCAAACCGAAGGCAGAATTCTTGTCACCTACTCAGCAAAACATAAATAAGAGTGCAAATAAATGAACGAGCAATTCATTTGGCGTTCGCGAGTTTATTTCAAACTAAGTCACATGTACTATTTGCTTCATCATGTGTGCAGGGATATATTAAAACTGGGCTTCAACGAGAAGTTTATACGAACATGGGATTACTACTTTCTGTACTGTGCAGCAGGATTTAAAACTCTTACCTTAGCGGATTATCAGGTATGCCTTTCTCGCAAAACCAGCACACTGTTGTTTGTCGTCTGCATAAGCATAATTGCAACATTGTCACAATGTAAAACTTCCAAACCAAACAAACATAACTATATTTGTACTGTTGCAATAGTTATTTGAATACCTGCACCTACTAATATTTGTGCTAAAACTTGGGGGTGTTGGTAACAGATAGTGTTCTCTCGACCTGGCAATCTTGCAGCTTTCAAGGATCCATACTCCCCTCATGCATCAGTTCACAAATTTATGTGAATTGATTTGACATTGTTTCATTTCAAGAACAGAACAGTATGAATCTCATTAATTATTTCCATTGTCACTGGTCAGTTAGATGATATTTGGTAATACTTGATCTCGACAGTTAAATTATCACTGGTAATACAGTTCATCGGGGTATATAAATGAAATGATATTTTATAGTCTATATAAATAGTTCTAGTTCCTTTTATCAGTTTTTTTCCACATTCAAATTGATATTTTCTTATTCAAATTAATAATGAGGTCGCCCAACCTTCCAATTCTCGCAGGTTAAATAACAATTAATAATTTTTTATCATGACAGTTAGAAAATTACAAAATTATATGTGGAAACTGGCTCGTGTTTAATATTTTCCTGGTATTGGTACAGTGAGTTGGTGAACTGCCGGGGCTACACTTTGGACATTATTTTTGTAATTGCAGGTTTACTTTAAATCATAATATTTTATACTTATTTAATATCTGATAATAAGGCATGCGCATGGTGCAAACGTAAGGAACAACCATCACGTTAAAGTTATAAGTCCCTTATAACATTTTATAAGCGAAATGGTATCTCTTCAAGCTATTCCCAGCCTAGATCTATCTTACTCTGGATCTATCATGCGCCGAGACGAATCAAATCTCTCGAGGTGCAAACCTATTTTTTGAGTGTAAAACTTGAGGAAAGGTTTGCACCTCGAGAGATTTGATCCCTCTCTGCGCATGATAGATCCAGAGTAAGATAGATCTAGGCTGGTAATAGCTTGAAGAGAAAAATAGGTTTGCACCTCGAGAGATTTGATCCCTCTCGGCGCATGATAGATCTTTTTTGAGTGCAAAACTTGAGGAAAGGTTTGCACCTCGAGAGATTTGATCCCTCTCGGCGCATGATAGATCCAGAGTAAGATGGATCTAGGCTGGTTCCAGTTGGAGGCATCAACGTCACATTTTTCAGATTATTAAAATGTTTGTATATTTTTGAGATGTACATCATACTTTGAAATTTTGAAGATTAGAAATACAAATTCTAACAAATGTTAGAACACTATTTTGAATACCACGTAATAATCGTAGAAATCAACATTTACACTATTCAATTATTTAAATATTTTTCTGGAACTATTGTACTAAAAATCATACTTTTCTCTCTTGCTCTTTGATATTAATAGGTTGAATTACTAAAACATAAAAATAAATGTACATTGTCAATAATTTTGCCTGCTTACAATGAAATTAATGCACAATGTTAATCCAATCACTTTAAAATTAATGTACCATCAATGTACATCCAATTACATCAAATCAGAAATCAACATTTACACTGAAATCAATGCATATAATGCAAGCAATGAAATAGGATTAGAAAACAACATCTACAGTGAAATGGATGCATCTAATGCAAGTAATCAAATAGGATTAGAAATCAACATCTACACTGAAATTAATGTATCTAGTGCAAGTAAGCAAATAATATTAGAAACCAACATCACTGAAACCAATGCATCTAGTGCAAGCAATAAAATAGAATTAGAAATCACCATCTATACTGAAATCGATGCATTTAGTGCAAGCAATCAAATACGATTAGAAATCATGTACATTGAAATCAATGCATCTAGTGGAAGTAGTCAAATATAATTAGAAATCAACATCTACACTGAAATTAATGCATCTAGTGCAAGGAATCAAATAGGATAAAAAATCGTCGTCTACACTGAAATCAATGGATTTATTGCGAGAAAACATATAGGATTAGCAATCATCTACATTGAAATCAATGCATATAGTGCAAGAAATTAAATATAATTATAAATAAACATATACACTAAAATCGATGCATCTAGTGCAAGCAATCAAAATGCATTAGAAATCTCCATCTACACTGAAATCAATTCATCTAGTGCATGAAATCTTCTTCCCTCTCTCCCTCCTCGAAGTACATCTTTGTTTCCTTCCCTCTATCCACTCTCTCACATCCTCCCTTTCCATTTCTCTCCTACATCTCTATCACTCTCTCTCTTCACCCTCCAACTCTGTTACTATATCCCTACCTCTCTCCTTCTCTCATCCCTTCTCTTCATATATCATTCTTTGTCTCTTTATCTCATCCGAAAACATACACACTCTTTCTCCATCTCTCCCTTGTCACTTAATCTCTCTCTCCACTTATCAATCTCTCTGTATTTCTTCTTCCCTCCCTCTCTCCCCCTCTAAATCCATCTCTCTCTCTCTCTCTCTCTCTATATATATATATAAATATATATTCCCTCCAATTTTCTCTCTTCCCCATCACTCTCTTCCTCTCTCTCAAGCCCTCTCTCTTTTCCTTCCTCTCTCTCCAATCCTATTTCTTGCTCTCTCTCTCTCTCTCTCTCTCTCAACATCTACACTAAAATCAATGCATATAGTGCAAGAAATCAAATAGGATTAGAAATCACCATCCACAATGAAATCAATGCATCTAGTGAAATAAATCGTCTTCCCTCTCTCCCCCCTCCAACTCCATCTCTCTTTCCCTCCCTCTCTCCACTCTCTCACATCCTCTCTTTCTTCCTTCCCCTTTCTCCCTTTTTCTCCCATGTCTATATCTCTCTCTCTTTCCCTCTCTCTCCCTCTCTTCACCCTCCAACTCTGTCAATATATCCCTCCTTCTCTCCTTCTCCCCCCATTCCCTCCATCTCTCCCTTTTCTCTTTATCTCACCCCAAAACATACACACGCTCTCTCTATTTCTCCCTTTTCACTCCCTCTCTCTCTCCACTTCTCGCTCTCTATGTATTTATTCTTCCCTTCAACTCCATTTCTCTATTCCTCCCTCTCCTCCTATCTCCCTCCCTCTCTTCTCCTCTCTGTCTTCCTTCGTCTCTCTCCCTTCCTCTCCTACCTCCCTCTCTCTTCCCCCATCTCTCTCTTTTCCCTCTAATCCTCTCTCTTCCCCCGTAACTCTCTCTCTCTCTCTCTCCACCCTCCAATCCTCACACTATCTCCATCCCTCTCTCCTCCTCTCGCCCCCCTCCCCTCCATATTTATGTCTCCCTCTTCCTCGCATACCCTTTTTTACCTCTCTCACTCCTCTCCCTCTCTCTCTTCATTCCTCCTCTCCCCTCTCCTTGATTTTATCCCCATCTCTCCCTTTTCACTCCCTTTATCTCTCCACCTCTATCACTCTATGTCTTTGTTCTTCCCTTCCATATATATCTAGAGTTAATATATATCATGATACATTAATGTATATAATAATATAGAAATTTTAATATTGTATTAATCCAAAGTTATTAAATATAATAATATTAATATGAATATTAGATTTAATAATAATATTATTATTATTAATATTTTGATATTAATATTAGGGATAATAATGGTTTTTTTGGCATGATATTAATAATAATTTGGCCCATAATATTTGATCTATAGGATTCACCTAAATAAAACATATTTTTTGAGTGTTGGTAAATATAAAGAGATTTATAGAGTAAATATAAAAAAATAGGTTTTATTTATTTACCATACCTCTTTTATTTACAATGGTATTTGGCCCAGAGACTTGGTATATAATTAGATGTTTATTTATAATAATATTTGATATGTTTTTATATATTTATCATGCCTTTTTATACCTCTTTTATATTGATTTATTTATTTACCATAGCTCTTTTATAAATATGGTATTTAGCCCATGGTATTAATAATAATTTGGTCCATAGTATTTGGCATATAGGCTTCACCTAAATAAAACTTGTTTTTTGACTTATTGTAAATTTAAAGAGGTTTATGGAGTAAATATAAAAAGAGGCTTTATTTATTTAGTGGAAGTAGTCAAATATAATTAGAAATCAACATCTACACTGAAATTAATTATCATCTTTTTTTCAGTGGAAATAGTAAATATCCAAACAACATATTTAAATATTTATTAAATATTAAATAGTAAATATTGCCATCCGTTGGTTGGAAACTTGCGAGTAATATCCATGCTCAATACTCAACTTCGGCCTTCATCTCCCAAGTATTTTCGACTGACATTTATCTTTCAAGGCTTTTATAATATAATTTATATTTATAATATGATTGCCTGATGTAATTGCAATAGATAATTCACGAATATATAATATAATTTCCTGATGTAATTGCAGTAGATAATTCACGAATATGCATGGAACTTGAAATGGGACCGTGATAGCTTGACTCAGTCTCTCAATCCACGTCGTCCATACTAAAAATGAAAAAAATAAGGGTCGACAGCAAAACCTTCGCGTTATCATGTAAGGAAATTAGGAGAATTCAAAGGCGGTTTGGGAAAGATTGTCTCGCAAGTTTTTTTCTGTTTGTTAAATGGTTTGTGTTTCTTTAAAAATTGTATGGTTGTTTTGAGAAAAACCAAGGAAACACTTTCTGTACCATTTCATTTTCTTCGCCGTCGTGCTGTCGTATTTCTGGTCATATATGTTTAGGGCATGGTTTCAAGCCAAGTTTATTGAATTTTCGCTTGACAACTCTGGTTAGTTGAAATTTCAGAATATTCGTTATTGCCGTATGGAACTTTGAATTATATTCATATTTAATATTGTCTGATTGACATTGTTCTGGCCATGTATCTTCTCTTGTTTTTTTTTGTTCTAATGGCAATAGATTCTTCCCAGAAAACTCGTGCTGGTGTATCATTGATTGTACTCATCCTTTGTTATCTTTGGATCATTTGTTGGACATCAAATTAATTTCTCTTATCTGAATATTACATGTTTAAAATTCAGAAATTAAACTAATTTAATTTATCTACAACTAAAAACAGGACCATAGGCAACGATTTTGACTTGTTTAAGTATTTTGACATTACCTGAGAGAACTCCAACTCGGGAGCTTCCAGTTCGAACCGCACCGCAGAAATGTTTGAAGCTTGGAATAAAAGCCGTGAACCAAATGCGAATCACCTCTATGTTCGATGAGAGCTGAGTTGTTTTTAAAAAAAAATTGTTTATTTATATGATTGTTAAAATTTATTTGTTAAGTCTATACTTAATTTTTATTTTTTATTTTTTTATTTTAATTTAAAATTTAAGCCAACATTTTGTATGAGGACGTGACTCACTTGACATCGGGGTCATATTGGGCTGTAGATGCGCCTCTCGGCGCAATAGATGTGATCACGAGAATACATGGGAGGCCTTTGGTAATAGGGTGGGAATAAAACACTAATTTAAGTTGAATGAGATAGATTTTTTTTTATCTTTTTAAGGAAATTAAAAGTTTATATTTTAATTTATTTTGTGTATATTTAAAACTGATAAAATTATTATAAGTTATTTATTAGTTTGTAAGTTAGTATTTTGTAATAAAAATATTTATTATAAGTTATTATTGGCAAAAGTGTGTTAATTTATTATTGTTATAAAATGAAAAATATAATCTATATGTGGTTTTTATTAAGGTAGTTAATGCTTTTAGATTTTGGGTCATTAGCATATTTCCTTATATTTTAGGAAGATGAATCTTGAGTAATTAAAAAAAATGTCATTTTAATTATCATTGAGGCTACCTCATTAAAGTCATGCACTTTGTAATAACATTTAACAATAATTCCATATATAATACCAAATACTATATGTAATTTAATTTTCTATTTAATAAAATTGAATTCATTTATAAAATTTATAAATATAATAAATTTGAGAAGCCACTTCAATATAAAGCTCTTAAGTAGCAATTGTACCTCATGTGGGTTTAGCTAGATTGGTTAGCAAAATTGTTCGTGATCCTCTCCACATGGTTCTATTTGTTGAAAATGTAACTAGTTTCGGTCTTCATAATTGTAGTACTCATTTCAATTTGTATCCTATGTAACAAACAAAAGAAGAAAATAAAAATTCATTATTATTAAAGCATGGGTTTTGGGCTTCTTATTGATGGTCTTCTAGGTTAAAGCATGTCTTCATGCTTCCAGGGTTTGTTAGGTCTTAGAATTTATTGTCATGAGTAAAAGGAGTCAACATCATGTTTATAAGACCCTTCCAGGAAAAATGTAATTGGAAAAAAAAATTATTTTGAGTCTAGAAAGTCTGGAAACTCCAAAGGTACAAGTCGACCTTGATAGCTTCAAGTCGACCTAAAGAAGGGAATTTGGCCCCTTAGAAGGGTTATATAGAGGAGTAGTTTGACCTCATTTGGAACACACTCATTATCAAGTTCGATCTCAAGAGAGAAAGTTCTATCTAGGGAAAAAAGAGACAAGGAAGAAGGAGTGAAGGTCTAGAAGACAAAGGAAATCCAAGAAGACAAGGAAAATTTTGTTTTTGGGCTCTCTCTCTCTCTCATGCGAAAACTAGGGTTTTTGCAGCTACATAAGAGGTCGAAATTGCATATCTGAGTTGCAGTAGGACGAAGTGTAGTCTCTTGTTGTTGGAAGGAAGAACTACTCTATCGTGCCCTGATTGACCTTGATTGGACTTGTCTTACTCAAAGAAGGTCTCAAGAGGAAGCTGGATTGGAGTTTCTGCAACAACTTCAAGGGCCGAAGTTGCAGGTCGATGAAGCAATACTGAAGCTAGGAGGTCAAAGTTGTAGGTTGAAGTTGGTTAGTGCTAGATCAAGGAAGGAATTGTTCAAAGGGGTGACTTGGTACTTGGAGGAGGACTTGGTCTAGGGTTTGGGTCTTTGTGGTCTCATTAAAAGCAAATTCTATAAGAAGAGAAGAGTTCTTCGGGCTTTCCCCTTAGAGGGGTTTTTCCCTAGTTGATAGCCTAATTTTTGTGTCTTGTATTGTTATTGTTTATGTTCTTTATATTTTTTTGAAGGAAATATCTTAATAAATAACACAAGAAGACTAACTAAGTTCACAAGCAAATATTAAGGTAAAGGAAAATTGATTTAATAAGTTGCCACTTTGAATTTTCCAACATGGAATCAGAGCCAAGGTGAACAAGAAGACACCTGGAAGGATCATCTTATGGACACAAATAAGGGGTTGCTTGTCAAGGGGAATCATTTGTGGAAGAAAATAAGTAGAAGACCTATTGATATAGAAGGAGGGTTTCTACATTAAAGAAGATCAAACTTTCATGAAAGGAAGGAAGACTATAAGAAAGGTTGTCTCTTGAGAGAAGGAGATTTATTTAAAAGACTCATTGAAAAACGTATTTGAAGGAAAGCATCAAAAGGAGCTTGGTATCATTCATCACCCTTGAAATTTGTTGCTATAGGAATCTTAGGAAACATATTTCAAGGACATTATTAAATTTTCTTCAAAGGTCTTAAAGGCATCCAAAAATGTTGGATACATCATCAAGGAAGAGGGGAATATTCTTTATCAAGTAAGTATCATATTATTACTCTATGTATGAATCTAGAGGTCATATGGGTTCTTTTTGCAAGGATAAAAATAAGCTCATTGGAGCATCAAATTACCTAGCATGGAAGAAAAGGATTGACTTGGCACTTATAGAGCATGAGGTAATGGAATATGTAACTGGGGAAATCACTGAACCTAGCAAACACATGACTCAAGAACTAGAAAAATATAATAAAGGGGAAGTAAGGGCACAAGGATCATATTTGAATCCATTAAATATCCTCTTCTTCCATTTGTTGCAAATTGAAAACTTCCAAGGCTATGTATGACAAGCTAGTAAACTTGTACTCTGTGAGTACATCAGGACAAAGGATGTCTTTTCAAAATAAAATTTACAAGATGAAGAAATAAAAGGATGAGTACATGGAAACCTTTCTAATAAATATCTCTCAATGAAGAGATCACTTGCAAGGGCTTGGAGAGAGAATTTCTTATTCACAAATGACCATTTGTGTATTAAAAGCATTGCCACTAGAATGGAGCAACTTTACAACAAGCATCTACTCTAAGAAATATTCAACTTCCTTTGATGAGTTGTGGGCATAATGCAATTTTGAATAATCAAGGATTAAGGTAAAATATGACATTAGATCAAATGAGCAGTCTCAAGCCTTTCTAGGTCGAGTCAAGAAGCTGAAGAAAGGAAAGTTTGAGAAGTCCAAGAAGAAAATTATTTCCAAGGTTCAATGCTTTAAGTGCAATGAATATGGACACTTTAAGAGGGAATTTCTAAGCCAATAAAACAACAAGAGAAAGGAATGAAGCAAGGCTCAAATAACTGAGGAAATAGGAGAACCTGAGAATAAGTCGAAGAAAGAAGATGTGAAAGATATTTACGATTGAATAAGGCACACTATTTTCCACGTTCTTTATGAGGATTAATCTTTCCTTTAGGATAACATGCATTGTTGTTTACATTAAAAGTATCTTGATTTTGCATGACATCCTAGAGAAAACCATGTGATAACATATGGAGAGTCTACTTGGTTAAGTTGCTTTGTAGAAATCATCTAGTCTTTAAGAAGATAAATAGACCATTTTGTGTATTTTTCAGCAGGGCATTATCTAACATTATGTTAAAGGCGGTCATATTTCTTAGGTGGGTCATTATGATCCTGAAAGAACCATCATTTTAGAAGGTTCTTAGGAAAATAATTATGGCAAGGTTAGTATACATTCCATGTAATGTGGAAATAATAATTTTGAAGGAATGAAGGAATGCAATGGGTCAGGTTGCAGGCTCATTATGAAATATATATATTATATATGGTGGAATAAGAAGCATATGAATGCACATTGAAAGTGAATCATGGATAAGATTCATGTGGGTATAATCTTGTAACATGCTTGGTATGATTATGTGATGTTTCAACGGAAATAATTTGACTTACTCAAGAATGAATAAAGAATTAAGACTTTATCTAGATTATATAGAATATTGATTAACATCTAGTATAATCTCTGAAAGAAAAATCTCTAACTTGTTTATCAAGTTCGATCCTTGGGCACTCTGATGCATAAAGGAATATTCATATGTAGATGGACCATGAGGTTGTTGATTGGACGAGAAGGTCATATATATGAGGTAAGTATGATTTTAATTATTATCGATTATCTGGTTAACATATTATTTTGCTACCTGAAAGAATGATACAGGAACACAGGATGCCAGTTGAGGCAAGTTCAACTGTTTGGATAGAAATATATGAAGAATATTGAGGAAAGCTCAATATCTGGTAACTGAAAACTGTGAAGTCAATATGTGCCTATATTGTGATTGTAAGGTAGCATTGTTAGAAGATAACCTGAAGGTCAAATGATATCACTTTCATGAGTAAGCTATGATCAAATTGAAGTTTGGAAAGACTCAATTCAATGCCTTCATCGATGATGTCAAAGATGAAAGTGATGAGAAAGAAAAATTATCTCGATCATATGACAAGGTTGAAGAGTGAATATGGATTCATGATACCTCGATGGGAAGCAAGCTCAATGTGATGAGATGCAGAGAAAAAGAGGGAGCGAGGAAATTATGAAGAATTTATAGTTGATACTCTTATGAAGACAATCTAGAAATCTTGTGAATATGACTTCCCAATTAGAAAGGAAGTTAGGAATCTCCTCTATTTGAGAGGGAGCTAAGGAGTCTCCTTAGATAGGAGATAGGATATATTCTTTAGAGAGAATAGGGATATCCTCTCTGATTGAGAGGGAGTGATGTTGGACATCACATGCATTATCGTCTTTGGGTAATGAAGAGATATTGATGAAGGATTGGATAAGCATCTATGGTTTCCTTGAGGATGTTGAATCCAAGAAAGGAAAGGCACTGACACTGTTTTAGGGTAGGGTAGGTATCCAAGAGAAGAGTGGTCAAAGAGGGTCGATATTCTTTGAGGACTCGGGATTGGAGATCCAAGATAAGAATAGTCCTAAAATGACATACCTTGTGAACATATGGATGGGGTTTGTGCCTTGTAGAGGTAGTTCGATATCACACATAAAGCCTCCAAGCATAATTATCTTGAATAAAGTAGAGCTTGTCTAGTTAGGCCTCGGAGACAATGTTGTTCATAATAATGATGCTTACAGTTTGGATTATCAATATGACTCTTCTTATGAGAACTATTCCATTTGAGAATGATGTTGTATTGGTTGTACAATTATAAATACCTCCCTAGTTAAGAGGGAGTGTTGAAAATGTAACTAGTTTGAGTCTTCATAATTTTTGTACTCATTTCAATATGCATCCTATATAACAAACAAAAAAAGAAAAGAAAAAGTTATTATTATTAAAGCATGGGTTTCATGCTTCTTATTGATGGTCTTCTAGGGAAAATCATGTTCTTCATGCTTCTAGGGTTTGTTAGGTCTTAGGATTTATTGTCATGAGTTAAAGGAGTCAACATCATGTTTTTAAGACCCTTTCCGACAAAATTTAATTGGAAAAATAATTTATTTTAAATCTAGAAAGTCCTGGAAACTCCAAAAGTACAAGTTGGCCCTGAGAGCTTCAAGTCGAAAGGGAATTTAACCCCTTGGAAGGGCTATATAAAGGAGCATTTTTACCTCATTTGGAGCACACTCATCATCAATTTTGATCTCAAGAGAAAAATTTCAATCTAGGGAAAGAAGAGACAAGGAAGAAGGGGGAAAGGTATATAAGACAAAAGGAATCCAAGAAGACAAGGAAAAATCCTTTTTTGGGCTCTCTCTCTCTCACATGTGCAAAAACTAGGTTTTTGTAGCTTCAAAAGAGGCCAAAATTGCATATATGAGTTGCAGTATGATGAAGTGTAGTCTCTTGTTTTTGGAAGGAAGAAATAATCTATCGTGACCTTATTGACCTTGGTTGGAGTTGTCTTGCTCAAGGAAGGTCTCAAGAGGAAGTTGGATTAGGGTTTATGTAGCAGCTTCAAAGGGCCGAAGTTGTAGGTCGAAGAAGCACTACTAAAGTTGGGAGGTCAAAGTTGTAGGTTGAAGCTAGTCAGTGCTAGAAAAAGGAAGGACTTGTATAAAGGGCTAACTTGGTACTTAGAGGAGGAATTGGTCTAGGGTTTGGGTATTTATGGTCTCATTGGAAGCAAATTCTATAATAAGAGAAGAGATTTCTGGGTTTTACCCTTGGTGGGGTTTTTCCCTAACTGAGAGCCTAATTTTTGTGCCCTCTATTGTTATTATTTTTGTTCTTGATATTTTTTTGATAAAAAAATCTATTAAATAACACAAGAAGACTAACTAAGTTCATAGGAAAATATTAAGGTAAAGGAAAATTGATTTAATAAGTTGCCACTTTGAATTTTCCAACACTATTCCTTTAGATTACATGTTGCTTGTTGTGATAACCCTAAAAGGGTAGACAACCCAAGTGGGGTGCCTCAACTCTTGTTAAGTTCTAAGTTTCCTCCTATGAATTGGATTATAAGTTGTTGAACTAGAGTTTATAGTGTGGGATTGTTGTCACTAACCTAGAGGTTATAGTGGGGGGTTATTGGATATAACTTATAGTGGAAATATGAGTTATAAGTTTCCTCGTAAGCATTGACTTATGGGTTGTCGGCACTATCTTTGATGTTACAGTGGGGGATTCTTAGCACTAACCTAGAAGTTATAGTGTCAATCTAAGTTATAAGTTTCTTATTAAGCATTGGCTTGTGGGTTGATGACACTAACTTAGAGGTTATAGTAGGGGTTGTCAGCACTATAGTGACAATAATATTTAAACCTAGACTTTGTCTAAATAGTCTTTATTAATCTTCAATTTCTTTATATATATATATATATATATTAAAAAACTAAATAAACTATAACCAAATAATTTTAAACTCATAAAACAAATAAAATACTATACTAAACCATATAAATAAATAAAAAGACATTATGCCTAAAATAAACGAAATAAATAATAAAAGGAAGGATTCATGGTTGAGCTTTTAAAAATAAGGCATAGCATGATCTTTGTTTTGTAAGAAACTTTTTTCATTCAACTTTTATGAGATGTGGACAATGTAACATCATGTGCTCTAACAACAATGTTAATGGATGTTATACATTATAATAATTCATAAATTTATAACATCTAATCATTTCAATTAGAGCACTTATTGTGTTTTAAATATTTTATTTATTATTGTATATATTATTATCATTGTAATAATAAATAGTTAATTTTTATTGTAAAAATTAATATTGTAGATAAATGTATTTTTGGATTAATCACATCATTAGAATTTGGTCGACTTTTCAAACCAACTAATGTGGTTCATCCTCACAAAAGTCTCAGATCTAACAAAATTAATATTATTATTGTAGTTATTAATTTTTTTTATTAAAATTTAATTTACATTTATTTGTAAAGGAAATTGTAGTTTTATTTGAACTTAAAGTTTACATTTTATTTGATAAAGCAAAAATTATTTAATTTAAAGTTAAATATATATTAATTGAAGTTTTATGGTTTTTATATGTATTTTAAATTTTGTAGTAATGCTTGCGAGTTTATGGTTTTTATATGTATTTTAAATTTTGTATTAACATTTGCATAAATATAGTTAAAGATTGCATGAATAATAGTTAAAGATGAGCACACTAATTATCTTAATTTAAAGTTTGTGTTTTGTTTAATGAAGCTAAAATTATTTAATTTAAAGTCAACTACACGCAAAGTGAAAGATATTTTGTATTAATTTTGCATGCATAATAATTAAAGATGAGTGAACTAACCATATTTTATTATTATTTTTAACAACTTTACTTTTATTAAAAATATTGTAATCTTGTTGGTCAACATGATGTCTATATATATATATATTTCCTTGATTATTGACAAGATAAAATAAATAATAATATGGGACTCACACAATGCCATATGTTTTCTAATTAAATTCACACTCCAACTCATTTTATTGTCTGAAATAAAATAAAGAATTATAGGAAATACATGTTTGAATACATGGCTCGTCTTTACCCAACCATCATCAGTTTCTTCAATAAAATCATCTCATTAATTTTATTATAAATAATTTTTTTTGCCCACTCTTGTCTTAGAATTTTGAAAAGGTGGATTTGTAGTTGTCTCTAATGAAGATACCTACACATGCAATATAGTCAAGACCTTCTCCACTAAAGGAACCACCTAGTACACATCTAAGCCTAAGAAAGGAGAAAACACAAGGAAGGACAACTAACACATAGTAAACTATCACAAAAGAATGAGAGGCCTTAAGTCATCCATGGGTGTTAAGTGCATAGATGCTTGAAATGAGAAATCCATATAGTTATAGTACTACAATCTAATAGATGTGACTGTATGCATAGGCAATATGCAAGTAATATAGACATGAACAAAGGAAACAATTGGCCTTTCCCTCCCACACCCTTAACAAATTTTAAATACTTAATCTTGCCATATTTAAGATTAAGATGATACAATCTTGGCACGTATGCTTGGGATCTAATTATAGTTAAGGATGAAAACAATACTAAATGGGGACTTGTTCCAAATTATTGTAATAACTCATCCATCATATCAGGCTCATGTATGTTTCTTGGTGTATGTGATATGATTAACCAAGTCCAAAAGTGAAATTTAATAATATTTCAAGTCATCATTTAAAATGATATAAACATCAAAATCAATATAACATATGTTTCTTGGTGTATGTGCTCTATATTTCTTCATAATTTCTGAAATGAAATCAACAATACATATATTTACGTTTATTAACCAAGTCCAAAAGTGAAATTTAATAATATTTCAAGTCATCAATTAAAATGATATAAACATCAAAATCAATATAACATAGTTAAAGAAAAAACTTGGTAAACTTTGCTCAAAATGTAACTAAATGCCAAATTTCAATAATATATAATATTGTTCACATTTTACTTCTAATGGCTTGTTAGTCATTTCTTTTTTATTAAGGACACAATGTTGCCATGTCAAGTAGGAGCATTAATCCATTACATTTGTTTTGAGTAATTTGATGCTAAGTTAAAGGTGGAGTAAATGAAAAAATATAGGAGGAGTAGATATTGAAGTTGGGAGGACGTGATTCTTGGTTTTAAGAAGTGAAAGTTGTATAATAACAAATTTAGTTAGCATGTATTAGGAAGAAATGTGTAGGAAATAATAATTCCCCTTGTTTGAATAGCCAAAAATATAAGGGTTTTTCACTATCTTAAGCTATAGTTATATGGAAAATTTAAGTGATACTTTACCTATAACAAGGGACTATTATGTTAGTGCTATATTACAATGAAAACATTAAAAACCAATGTGGCCCCTAGAATAAAGTATTAGCCAATAAATGATTTTGTCACTAAGACCCTACCATGTTATGTGTGATACCACTACAATATGAGGGGTTGGCTCATAAATATGGACTTACAATACTAGTTCAATGAATAAATTAACCTTTTTATTGAGTATAAGGGCTTATATGTTGGATGGGGGGTGAAAAGTTGAAGGATTAATTTCCTTTTGGTAATATTTATGAGATATTTTAGATGGACCTTTTAGTGAGCCTATATGAGTGGCTGCAACAACTCGAGGATAACTACATATTTATTTGGAGAAATAGAAGAATTGTTACTTCTTAGTAGCAATAAAATGATATGATGACCTATTCGTGACCATTGTATATCTATGGGTAAATATCACTCTATCAAGACATATCTTGGAGTTTGTGGTGAAACTAATATGATGACCTAGTCATGACCAATGTATATTTATAGGTAAATATCACTCTATCAAGACACATCTTGGAGTTTGTGGTGAAACTAAGTTATTCATACTCAATATTAAGGAACATTTCATGAAATTTCTATGGGGGAGCTTAGTAAAATAATTCCCCACTTGGGTGAATATGTTCTTAGTGGAGGGGGGAATTCTAACATCCCCTTTTAATTCCAACATCTTTGTAATATGTAATTAATAATTATAATGTTGGAATGACCAGCCTATATATTTTCCAAAAATTTTAATTGATGTAATATTCACCTTTATTTAATATAATAAAAGTTGAATAAGAGAGCATCCAACACGAAATCCGATGTTTGGGAGGGGAGCTTGACCAAGGAAAAAATTGTGAGGGGAATTGGAGAAACTTCTTATACAATTGAATTAATTAACAAAACCCCTGATGTGGTAGTACAACTACCCAAACTTCTAGTAGCTACGAGGGAATGGGGAAAGTGGTTCCAAACTGCCTATGAGTTATGGGATATTTATCCCCACTTTTTGGAGACTTTTGGTGCCCATGTAAACCAAAGGAGGGAGCCAAATTTTGGAGGGCGGGAAACATGCATATGGAAGGAGGAAATGAATTATAAATAAAATAAAAAAGAGATCATGTGGTGGAGTATAGAGCTTAGAGATCACAGAGGATATAATATAAAAATAGCACAAACACACACACACACACACAGAACCCTAAACCATGTATGTGAAGGAGAGTGGTCTGTTAGTCATCAGTAATTTTTACTATATGAAGATGACTATAGATTGGTTCTCATCTCCATCCTTTTTTCCCACCTATGACCTCATTACTATGTTTTTCCCTTGCCCATAACTCTACTTTACATCTAGGGTTACCTATAAGCCTATTCTTTCCCATGTTCACCAGGTTCCTCAAGCATTGATAGTCTCAAAACTATCTCTGTAGGCTCTTTAGATAAATCAAGTACATTGGATTTTGGATCTTCAATACAACACTTTGACAAATATTCTGTTTTCACTTGAAGCCTCCAAAGCCAATTTTCAGTCAAGGTCATGGTCAAAGAACCCCCCACTAGGTCAATTAGGGTTTCATATGTTCCAAGGTAAATTATTGATGTTTCAGACATTGTTTTTCTTAGTTATAATTTGGTTCAGAGGTATTGGAATAATGAGGCATGGTTACTCAAGAAAAGATCTAAAGGTTTCCCAAGAAGACTATCCATCCAGTTTCAGAGTTTACACCAGAGGAAAATGGACAAACTTTGACACTTTCTGCAAAAGTGTTAAAAGGTTTATTAGCAGAAAGTTTGGTGAGGTAGGAGGTCTGCTCCTAAATGAAGACATATTACAGCAAGGAAGACAAGAATCATTTGTTCTTATAGGGAATTAGGGTTTTGGTCTCTTGCACTTAATGGTCCAGCATAGTGCCAACACAATGATCAATTGTAGAAATGGCATAGAGAAGGTAAAAGCATGGTCTGAATCCCATGGTGCAGGAAAAGGAGAGTTTTGAAGGTGTTACTTTGTGTTTGAATCCCAAGGGTATTAAAAGAAACATATCAAATGTCAAAGACCAAAAGAAAAGCTAAATAAGTCATCTCAGCAAACTACAAGCAAGCCAGGGTGAAAAGGCTAAGTTTCATAATGGAAATCATAAAGGATTGAGAAGGTATTGTTGTTTGCAATCATCCCAAAGTTTTCCAAGGTGAATATGTCAGGCCTCAAAGAGCAAAGGTGTAAAGAATGTCAGTAAGAAGGGTAAATTCAAGGTTTTCAGTCACTTGCCAAACAAAAGATGAGTTGAGTTTCAAGATGGGAACAAAAGGATTTTGAAGATGTTGCCTTGTGTTTAAGTCCTGAAGTTGCCCAACTGGACTTGTCATGCCTCAAGGAGTAAAAGCAGGATCAAATTCATCATCTTATCAACCTGCACGCAAACAGTGTAAAACTGTTAGTGAAAAAAGGCTTAACATATTAGAAAGCAGGCTTGTCAAAGATTAAGATCAAATCATAAGCCTATAGAAACTCATTTTACACTTATATGAATCATTTTTCACTTGCATAGAGTTAGGAGCTTCAAGAAAAGAAGAAATTTTGAGTTTTCAAGTCAAACTGGGCAAATTTTTGTGACATTGCACCCCTGGAAATTTTCCCCATGTATTTTCTCAAGGCGTTGTGCACCTGGAAGGAGGCACAGCACGCCTGGCAGGGCACTGCGCCCTTGCCCGACTCACCCACAGAAATTTTCTCAGGCGCTTCTCCCTTGGCCTAGGCACTGCGCGCTTGGCCAGGAGGGCCTCCTAAGCCCTCCAACAGCTCAAATCA
This sequence comes from Pinus albicaulis, assembly GCA_034641835.2. Classification (NCBI taxonomy): domain Eukaryota; kingdom Viridiplantae; phylum Streptophyta; class Pinopsida; order Pinales; family Pinaceae; genus Pinus; species Pinus albicaulis. Next base: position 191,759,682 of record CM076571.1, on the reverse strand, counting down.
CCTCAAAAGGCTTCCAAATTCTTCCTAAGGGTCCTCCAAACATATTGGGGAGTAAGTAAAATTTATCCACCCATCCTTCAAGCATTTTGTCATCATTTGAATAAATGGAATGAAGCCCTAGGAGCAGCCCTAAGGCTTGAAACTGGAAAACAATTTACCATTTTTTCCATCTACTTATAAAGACAATCAGTGATAAAACAGAGGGGTTTCATTGTTGAGGGCAGTCTTACATCTACGCATGTCCATGCCTCCATGACCTTCATTCATACCTTCCTTCCATTCACTTGCAAATATTTTCATTCGATTACCCTCTTTCCATCTCAATTTCACATCAGCACCCTTAGGTTTTCAAGCAGATTTTTTCAAATGTCAAGAGAGGGAGAAGGAAATGAGGCACATATCAGTGATTCAAATGTCAGTGAGGCAGATGCCCATGAGAAATCAAACAAGTGAAGAAAAGAGTAGTGATTAAGAAAGGGACAGTGATGAAGATAGCAGTGAGAAATAAATCAGTGGGGCATATGTCAGACAATGAGGGAAATGACAATGAGTAATCAAATGTAAATGAGGGAGAGGGAAATAATGAATCGAGAAATGAAGAAGAAGGCAATAAGGCAAGTAGTGATTAGGCACAAATCAGTGGATCAGATAAGGGAAATGAGACAAAAAGCAGCAGTGCTGATAAGAGCCATGAAAACAATGAAGTTCATAGCAGTGAGGCAAACAACAATGAGGATAAGGACAATGAAGAAAATACCAATGAGGGAAAGCCCTCAAGGAGGAAAAGGAGGAAGAAAAACTTGGTAACCTGGTGGGTAAATCCCCTACAATAATCCCAAACCTAATCAACAAGGTAAATCTAGATTTTGGCACAATTTTGAAGTTTTTGGATTTTGACTGTTTTTTAAGGGCCAAAGGTGGCGCTGCGCTCTTTTTTGGGGCACTATATTGAGGAATGGCTTAAATTTTTGGAATCCTTAGGACAAGTACATAATCCAAAAAAAAATTCAGATCATTTGAAGTAGAACTGGTACTCCAAAAGTGCCAAAAACACCCAAAAAAACCACCTTTCTGCCCTATTTTCAGAGCTGGCGCTGCGCCCTGAGCAGTTTTGGGAGAATGCGTTTTTGGGTATTAAAATGAACACAAAATGGAAAACCAAAAGCATATTTGGAAACTAGACTAAACAAGCTTTCCAATGAGCTATCATGGAGCTCATTTGGACAAATCAAAGACCTTCAAATCTTGGTTACAAAACAGGCAATTTTTCTGGTGCAGGCGCTGCGCCCTTGCCTGCAAAGTCAACAAAAGACACAAATTTATGGAAAAAGATATTTTCGAGGAATATTGAGGAAAATCACTCCTAGTTAGCTCAGAATTTATGTTTGATGTTATTTTTCATTTATTAAGTTAGATATTTTGTGCCTTGGGCCTTGCATGGTCTCATAGGACAAAAATGATATTTATGAGCAATTAATGGCTTCCAAAACCCTAGCTAGGGTTTTGACTCTCCTTTGCAAGTTAAATACTGCATGAGGGCCTCATTGTTCATGTTGGTTGGTTTTTGGTTGATTGTGGAGAAAAACCTCATAAACTTTGAGTTGTGAGGAGTTTTTGGTTTTGGAGCATTGTGAAGGTTTTCAACTAAATATCAATGAAACAAACACTTTGCATGATTCATGAACATCACTAATGGTGATGCATTTCTCATTTTGTTCTCATTTTCTTATGTTTTACATATTGTGTCATCTTTCTCTTGCAATATAATAGAAATTTTAGCTTAATGTATGCTGTCAAAATCACATTAAGTTTGTCTGCTTCTCTTGCTCTCATGTTTTCCTCTGCTAGGTCAATTTAGAGAATTCTTAGTTGCTCTGTAATCCCACTCAGCTTGTTTATCTCAAGAATGATTTAATGGAGTCAGTTCCAAAGTATTTTATGGTTAGCCCTGCCCTTTGGAATCACTTAAACATTGTTTTTGAGGTCTTTTATTCAAATTATTGCTAATTAGGGTTTGACTGAGGAGGCTTATGGTTTGCCTTGCCCTTTTGTCCATCTTGAATGGTTTCTTTGAATTTATTTGTAGTTTGATTAAGGAATTTAAGACTTCCCTACTCTTTGACCTTTACTATATGTTATCTTGATTGTTTTCATTGCCTAAAGGTGAAATCACTAGGGACTTTACAGGTTTATTGCTCTCTAGGGTTTGCCAAATTGTTGTCTTAATGATTACTTGCTAGGGTTTGGTCAAAGAAGTATGGTATGCCCTGTCTTTGGTTTTTTCTTTATGCATAATGATCTTAAAGGCCCTTCTTGTTAAATTATTTTTCAAAGGATTCTTAACTGCCCTTTGCACCTACTTTGTTCACAATTTAATGTTCACTTCACTCACCTAAGCCTTGAATATCCATTGAGATTTGTTATACTTGCCCTCCGAAGCACCCTTGACCTATTGTTGTGCCTTTCAAGACCTTTTGCAAAATCCATATCCCAATGGTCTAAACCTCTTCTACTCTATCTATTCTGCTTGACAAGCAACCCAACCAAACAAACAAACAAACCCTAATCCTTATAACTAGCCTAAATCAAAATCGTAAAAGCTATCAAGTTACATATTTCACACAAACATAGAGAGAGCCCTCTCTGAGTCCAGGAAGGCTAGGTCCTAAGACTCCAAATACTTGTTTGATGTTACCCCTGTACATTTGGTCTTGCCAATTTGAAAAATTACGGGGACCTAACATATTGGCGATCACGGTGGGACCTTCTGAGTCAGTGACAATCTAAGTATTCCTTAGGACCTCAGAAAACCCAAAAACATCCTTAGATTGGTATTTAGTCTTTTATGGTGGACAACAAGTACATCCTTAAAACAGTAAACGTCATCCTGTAGGCCTAATAACCCCACTAGTTCTCATAGACTCCCCTGGGAATGCATTGATCAGTCCCAATCTTGTTGATGGTGGACAAAAAATTTGAAATCATCCACTTGGCGACTCCGCAACCCCCAATAGACCCAAAGACTCCACTGGTAGAAGACTCTGGACTAGTTGAAAAGATACAGTGACCCTTTTGATTGACAAAGATGGATCCAAGGATACAACAGAGATATGCTCCAATGAACATAGATCACATCCTTGGGTTCCCACACAAAATGCCTCAGATAAACTGGGTTTCAAACCTGTCTATGTTTCAAGATGAAAATTTTGATGACCCCTTGTTACATCTCATCAAATTTCACATACATGTATGGAGGTTAAAGGTTGAATGGCATGAGGACTGCCTCATGAAAATGTTCATGGGGACATTAGAAGGTAAGGCAAGGGAATGGTATGAAGGCCTAGACCCTGGTAGTTTGTTTTCTTTAAAGGATTTCCACAAGGTATTTTATGAACATTATAAAGAAAATTGTTCATATTTATTATTAGCTGAAAATTGTTGTGATCAATCTGAAGATCTCATACAATACTTTGTAAACATTGATGAAGATTTGGGAAACAGGCATCCTAAAAGTCTATTAGAGGAAATTCATGCATTTCATACTCAAGATAACTATCATGGTTTCCAAGAGGAGTTGGTTGAGGATGAAATCAATCAAGAAATAAAGGAAGATCCATAGGATCTCTATGAAGGGACAAGTGACGATTCACCATCTCTTCTAGGTGAGGCTCAAGAAGGCATTCAACCTCAGAATCAGCCTTCAAAATAAAAAGAGAACTACTGTGGTTCTCTCTAAATAAAGAGAAAAATGCCTCCTCCTTTAACTGAAGAGGAAATCAATTAGATTCTAAACATGCAGCCAACCTCTTAACCTTCATGTGAACAAAACATTTCTATTTATTTTCCTACTAACCCCAACTACCACACATTAGAAAATGGATTTATAGATCAATTCAAGGAGAAACAATCTGATAATCCAATATGTTTGATTGGTAACATTGCTTATATTGATGATTTTCCAAAGTTTGATCAATATGATGATGGTTATGTTCTCCAAACAGAAGCTAATCTTGCAGAGCAATCAATAGTTGTTTTGTGGGAGGAAGTTCAGTTTCATCAACTTGAAAACAGTAATCAGCCAATACATATCAGCTATGACATTGATGAGGAAAGTCTAGAAAATTTGGAAGTAAGTGAAGAATATCTGACTCTTTGTTCTACTTCATTTCAGCCCATCAGAAATAACTTTCATGTGATTGGAAATCAGCAGTCTTTTTGTTTTGATGTTGAGATTGGGGAAGATAATGAACTTCTTGAGCAAGTTGTTAATGAGAAGCCTTTTCCTGAAATGGTTGAGGAAATCATTGGTGACATAGAATCCTCCTTAGCTCCAAATCTGCAGCCACCAAGTTCCATTGAATTTCTAATTGCAGATGAAAGCTTGGAAATTGATAATCACAGGAGATTTGTTGTACTGCCTTCTCAAGAAGATTTATTGCCAAAAAGTACTCCTGCTCATCAACATGATGGCCTTCACACAGAATGCAGCCCACTCAATCAGAACATATCAGGTTTGCTAGAAGACAACATTGCAATATATGATGAGGCTTCCAGTACAGATGATCATGAGGAAGAGGTGGAATTTCTTTCCCAAAAGAATCCCAAGCTTAGCCAAGTGGAGGAAGGAGTGGTCCTAAATGAAACCCATTTCTCAAATCCTCTAAGCCAGGTATTACTTCAAGACCCCTTTGTTGTTTTCCTAAAGACATTTGAAGAGGGAGTAAAGTATGTCAGAAGTAGTTTGATGCAAGTTTTAAAGAAAATGTTAGTCACTACTATTCAAAAACAAGTGAGGTGGGAGTGGCCTTTTGATTTTTTTCAGCACACTCAAAGAACAAAACAAAGATCACTCATGGAATAATATACTTGATTGGTTATATTGGAAAAGGGAGTTCACCAAATGAATGTACATCATATGTAAGTTAGATTAGGATAGATAGGTATGCAAATAAGATTAGCACCATGAGCATATTTTTAGTTTCAGATTGTTTTAAGAAAAAATGAAAAACACAAAAACAAAGAAAAGAAGAAAAATAGGGCAGGTAAAAGAAGAGGTACAACCCCATACCAAAAAAGAGTACTTCTGAAAGTATGCAAGTATAAATTTCACTACTTGAAAAAGAAAGTCTTGTTCAGTCATTTAGCCTAATCATGACTAAACATGTTTTTAATTTCTGCTGATAGGTTAGTGAAAGAAGGCTTTTCAAACCATTTAAGCTTGACTTGTCAGTAGGTTAGATTAGGAAAAGATGATGGTTCCCAAAAGCTCAAATCTGAACCAAAAGAGAAAGAGAGGGATGCATAACCAATTCTAAATCACAGCCCTCATGTTTTCTAGTTTTTTATTGTACAAAAATAATGTTTGTGTGCAGCTTATCCAAATGCCACAGCCCATGACAAATCAGATTGCTTAAATGTGGTTTGATCATGTTTTAAATTTCACGTTAGTAGGTTAGAGAATAAAATCTGTCAAACAGCTTAATCTTGACAGATAAGTAGACTAGGTAGAGAATAAAAGAGTTCATTAGCCTAATTTGAACTCTTGGAAGTGATAAGGGTACAAGTAGATAGTTTTTTATGCTTTCAAAAGAAAATAATGTCAAGGGTTTGCCAGTTCAGGTGCACCCAAAAGAAGAAAAAATGTTAGGCCAAATTATGATAGGGTGAATGTTGCATTTGATTCATTGAACATGATGGGATGATGAACTAAATCAATGTGTAATTATGCATAATCATTAGTTTTTGTTTCTTATAAATATGAATTCTATATAAATGAGATTCTTTGATTTTGTCCCTCATATGAGTCTTAAGTATGTGCATGGTGAAAAGTATTGAAGTCTCCTCTCTATTTAGAACCTTGTTTCTTTTGGATATAAGTTAGGATATTGGATTCTCTATGTGCAAGTATTAGAATTGCAATGATGAGTAGTGGCAATCCTAAATAAGTGAGAAGAATCTTTTAAACTAGAAGAAATTGTGAGATTGGCCATTAGCCATATTTTTCCTTTCTTAGAGAAGTTTCCTAATTGGTGGAAATTTTATGGATGCTCTTTATAGGTTTTTGAAGACTTCTAAGCCTTTAGGGGTTTTCTGGGCAATTTTTTAGCCTTGTCAAAATCAATTTCAGACCTTTAGAATGGGTCTAGGAGCTCTATCAGAATTTGTAGAAATTTGGGGATTAAACCTAGGAAATTTAGGGATTGACCCTTGAAATTTTGGGGACTAACTCTTTGAGTTTCAAAGTTTTAGAAATTTTTGGTTTCGAGACTTTTTCCTTATCCCCTGGTCACAAGATTGAATTGGATCTATAACAAAGCTTAGTTAGAAGGGGGCTTATGCCCCAAGAAGGTATAGTTATTGGAGCCTCAAGTTATAAAATACCAAGATATAACCAATGAACACTCCCATTAGAAATGCTTGAAGCCTACCAAACCTATGATAATTCTCATTTTTACAAGTCTTGAGTATCAGGTTATTGGGCCCTGGAGTATCAGCCTATCGATCCTGTTGGTATATAGATATCGGGTGTTAATAATTTATAATGTTCACATAAAATAATTCCCTGACATTGGTGGACCCAACAAGTCCATTGAATGACAAGATTGTCCCCATTAGTTGATGTCTATGCTAGATTGGGGAAAGGATGTGAGTGGGAGTGAGTATTGGCGTGTAGCTCCCAGTGGACTAGTGAACTGGAAAAATGATGTATTAACTCTTGAGCGTAGTGGAGCAATTTAAGAGTCCACAATGTCAACTATTGGGAGATTGGGCATTGAGGTGTTAGACAACTAGTGGAGAACCTACCAACATGAAACCATTGATATCAACAAAACCCGACAAATATATCATATGTTGGAGAGGTGGTCACCCATCAACCGATGCAGGTGTATAGACTTATCATCTTATTGGTTTTCGAGTATTAATATTTTAGAACTCTAATATCATGATTTTATCCCTACACCACTAAAACTTGATAAGGACCCTGACAAGGATGAGTGATACGACATTTAGTCACGTGGTGGTGACATGGAGATGATGTGGTTCTAACATGGAGTTGACATGGTAGGTGACATGTCATTATGATGTGGCACAAAGCTTATTCTTGAGGAATAACACTTAACATAGTTGGATGACATGGATCAAAATACACGATACCATTGAGCTAGTGGCTAGGTGGCATTTAGTGTGGAGGCGACATGGACATCAGTCGTCGAGATGTCGGGTGTTAGGTGTTGATCAATGTTGGAACCTCATGAACTCCTAATACTAACAGATCCTATCTGTCCATCAATTCATGAGAATATATCTATTGATGGAATTCCATCAATTGATTCAAGGATGGTGTGGTGAGTCGAGTCCCTCAATATTGCTAATGGGTCAGTATATTAGTGAACTAGGAGACAGAGTGTTACTGAATAGAGAAGTAGAGTTGTGGCATTATATGGGTCATTAGTTTAATATTGAGAGGTTGAATCCTCCATATCAGGTTGCGTTAATTTCTCATAAACCAACATTGTTCTTTACTTTGATAGTTACAATTCATCATTAACATGTTACATTCACCCCAAATAATTTTTCCTTTGTACAAATTTGAATTATTAACCATCAGAATATGAAACTATGCAGAAATAAAAATACCATCATCATCATCATCATCTAAGCAGTGGAAAGTAAAAATATCAAAGGAAGAGAAGCATGAACATAGAGACATCAGGATTGGTCCGAGACCAAGGAAAACCCCACTACGGGGAAAACCCTTGGAAATTATTATTCTTAGATCGTCATAAAATGATTTATAAACAAGAGTACAATGATCCATAGGTACATATCTTTACGATGCAGAGAAAAAAAAAAAAAAACACTATAACCACACCCATACTTCTGCATGAAGGAAACTGAATCTGAGTACTGAAATGCACTGGCACCGGTTGTAGAATATTGATGAACACGATTGATACTGAATGAGGACTAAAGATACATCTGTGGTGGAAATAAATAGATCTAATATATAGATCAACATATCTATAATACCAAAACACGGATCTGATAGATCACTAAGTGATCTCAACTCTGAAGTCCTAGATCTGAATCCAGGAGACTATCAATGATCGCTCTGGCACAACTGTGACTGAACGTTTGATGTCTGGAAACACTGCGCAATTAACTAAAGGTGAACCAAATTATATCTGCCCAGTAATTCTCTGAGCTACGGCCTTAACATGCACAACTCGCGGCTTTGGGGCTCTGAGCCACAACCACAACACTATGTGCTTGTGGCTCTGATTCAGATCAACCTGATTTGACCTCTGTGACTATTTCATGCCCTCAACAAGCTTAGCCAATGACTCTGGGGTCCTTGGCTGCAGGAAAAACACACCCAGCCCATGGCTCTGCTGACCTAGGATGCTACCTTAGCCTTTCCTGCCCACAAATTTGGTTCAAATCACCCAGATATTATGCGTGATCACTTCTGTGATCCTGACCTTTTGCGCAAGCTTCTGTCGACGTACCTGTGCAAACTAGAAACATAAAATATGACCAAATATGAAAATAGCATGGAGGAGATGATCTCATGAGAGAATGTGTGCAAATGAGCTTGAGGTTGCTTCTATTTATAACTTTGTGAGTGACCGCTTGGGGCTTTGATCGGATTAACATGCAATTAGGCCATCAAATAATAAATTAATCCATAACTTAACTTATGCTTAACTGATTGGGGCGATATGTAGGCCGATTTTGATCCTCTTGAAAAGAGGAATCTAATTAAATTATTATCATAATCATTTGAGCCGTCCAATGTGGAATTTGACCCTATTTGAAAAAATTAACACTCCCTCTCAACTAGGAAGTATTTCACTTCGCAATCTCTGCTTGTAGTTCTCTACATCATGGTGTCATCATGGCTCAACTCATTCTGCTGATATATGTTCATCGATCAATATGCCATTATGATATTCATGCATCATCATGTGTCGTCACTGAACATCTATGTCATGTAGTCGTCATGATGTGAACCTTTCTCATTAAAAATCATCAATGTACTCTTCATGCTTATATCTTCTTGTCTCTTGATTGTTCCTTCTTGTATGTTTAACATTATCGGATCTAGAAGAAGAATTTGATAACGAAGGGGAGCTTGGGATACCACCCTTCCTTCATCCAGCTATCATTTTGGAATCTCTGCAGTCGGGTTACTACCTGAAATATCATCAACAAAGATCATATCAAAAGGGAGTACACCTCAACTTGTAACTGCATCGGGGAGCACATATTGACCTAGAATCTCATGGGGGAGTTATACCTCTACAACCCCATATCTAGCAATAGGATACCCATTCACGTAGGGGATACCATATCGATCCTGGTGTCACATCGGGGAGCTCACTCTCAACCCAGAATCAAATAGGGTTATTTCACGTCCGGGAGCTCACTCTCAACCTGTCCTATTGCCTACTGATCTTCCCATCGATGTCCCTGAATAGTCATGTGGTAGAACACCTGCATCATAATATTACTTGGACGAGATACCCAAATTACCAAGAGGTAAGGATCACACGCCTCTGAGCCTTCTCAACCATTGGCCAAATGGAGGGGTATTCTCGACAATCCCTAATTGTGGGTATGATGCCAACTGGAGTATACTCTGCAACGAGAAAAGGTGGGGGAGATCATCGAATTGTCAAAATGTACAAGGATCACACACAACCCACAAGTGACATATATGGGAGCAACTTCGACGACCCTATTTTCCAAAGTTCCCTTAACCCCAAGAGCCCTTCATCTCAATTGCACATCCTAGGGGCTCAGATAGGGAGGAAGAGTTGGCTCAGTTTCCTTGATCAACGCTGCTATCATCTGGTATCTGCTAATTCCTATACCTAGAGGACATAAAATCAAGTGTTATATTAGAACATACATAATCATGTAAATCACAACAAGATACCAATAAAAACAATATATCATAACCATCCTCCCTCTCATGGAGGTGTCAAGCATGCATGGATACTACAATCATCCTCCCTCTCACAGAGGTCACATGGATACTATAATCATCCTCCCTCTCACAGAGGTGTCAATCACAAGCCTCGACTCGTCTTGAATAGTTTCACTGTCTCAAATGGAGAAATCACCTTCCCAACTATATGTATTTGGGATTCTATGTCATCATCATGTATCCATGTTTTATCTAGATCATGCTCAATAATATCTTCAAGGAGCTTCTACATCATGCCTCATAGCTAGCCTTTCTAGTGGAATTGTACCCTACCTCATTCGTGCTATGGACCTCTCGTCCATGATATCATGGAAAATATCATACTAAGGCAGCATCCAAATGTGCTCATCAATACTAATCCCAAACATCATTAATTCATTCATGCAACTACATATCATGGGAGAAATATCTCAACCAAATAAAATATGTTTGGTCGCAATTCTGAATGAAGCAACTCAATTGTGAATTCAATCATGTTCTATACATATCATATACGGATGAATGTTCAAGACGAAACATTAATGCTTCAACCAACTAACAGATGCCATATCACGTTCAATCAACATTTGAACTTTAAATCAAAGTATCCAAGGATTTACATTATACAAAGACATTTCAACAATTTCGCTATATGGGATTTCTTTCCCAAATTCCAGAAATCAATTCATCATGCCATGATACATCATTACGATATTGAAAATTCATCTCCCTCTTACTTATATTTTTAGAGGCTCGTCACCTGTCAAGGATAGACTATCAATATTTATAATCAAAGCCATAATATAAAATCAAGGCCATAACTTGGAACTCCTTATCCCTACTTCACCATATAACAATCAAATATAAACAAATCTGAATCAAGGAGTTTGCATCACGCAACACTCTCTATAAGCATAATGCCTTACCATGCCAACATAACTAGCCTTACACAAATCAATGTTGTATTCACACAATCATGTCATCCAAGTTTAGTAGTCATTCAAAACTATTATCAAAGATATTGATTTCATAGTATCAATTCTTTCAACCAGAGACAGGTAGAGCACATATCAAGTCTTGATTTCATTTCATGTCAAGCTCTCAAGTCTGTCATTTAATCATGTCATTGCAGGCCATTTTCGTCATTATAAGTAAGTGCATACACATCATGGTTATTTCATGCATGTTAATACTAAGTCACAACAACCATTGTGCTAGGAAAAAGGAGGCCAATACAAAACCATACGTCTGTATACTCACTGAAGGTCACTATGCCCACATAACATAGTCATCTAGGAAAATCAACCATCACCAGATCAAATCATGTCAAATCCAAATGTGCAATCATGTTAAGATCTATAAATCTAGACATGTTGAAATCATTAAGCATCATGTCAAAATTACTAAACACATTTTATCAATATAAATCAACCAAAACATGATGCATAATCCTTAAACACCATGACACATCCATATGAATGTCTTGGTCACCTGCACACACAAGTTCCATTCAAACATACAAACTTTCCCAGCTGACAGATTTTACTGGCATCTATAGTACATCTGCAGAACTAACATCTTCCAAGTGACCATCTAATTTCATGCTCAATTCCAACAATTCCAGAAATAATTTCGCAGCGTCAAGAAAAATCAGAGAGCCATGGATTCGTAGTATAGACCGAATTAATTGTACAAAACTTCAATTATGTGTCTCTCAAGCATAGTCACATCTATGAGCCTTCCTTTTTGTAAATGAGGCTCATACCTCTATTGTAGATCAACAATGTCAAACACTCATAAAACATATTTCAATAGATCATACTCTGGAAACATGAGTAAGAATCTTTTAGGAGAGAGATTCTCCATCTGAATGAGAATCCTATCCATTCATGTAATCAACCTGTCTTTATAGGGTTCATGCAATAACAGTTATATCATAAGCACATATCTATCATTATCATCAATATCATGTTATGAATCTTTCATCAAGGGCTGGACTTGACAAATCAGGGCGACATGCTGATGTGTCAACACAATCTTATGATCATAATATCAATACATTGAGTTAAATCATTTAATTTCACCGCATGTTATAACTGCAGATAGTCAAAGATATGAAACAACAATCTCATAGATATGCCTTTACCATCATAGTTACCAATACTATGCATATCATAATAAATTGGATCAAGTTAGGTTAATCGATAAACCAACAAGGTGCAATCACTCTTTTTCCATGAGCTTCCATCATGCTTATCACAAGAATTATCAATACCATATAAATGAGGTAACCTACTATAATAGATCCAATAGATCGTATGCGTATCAAGAATAAATAATACCATCCACTAGAGTCAGGATAAAAAACAATAGATCAAGTTAGCCACACATCAAGTTATGCCACTATATCTAAGATCAACAATCACATCAAGTTTTCTTGCAGAATCTAGAAAATCATCATAATCAAAGCATTCAATACCAGGTGGATTATTTCATCTTAGTAAACATAATATCAATCACTCTTATGTGTGCATGCATGATCCAACCAAGAAGGAGGCATTCTCCACATACCATAGGATTTACCTAGCCATCCAATGATGTATCTGAATCACAACCATGACATAATATACCCTGCATTCCTTATGGTATTACTTGTGCAGCTTCACATAGGCAGTTTGTAGTGCTCAAGTGCCTCTTTATCTTTTCCAGATCTAGCCATCTTTCCTTTTCCAGATGTAGCTGCATTTCCATATCTAGCCATTTTTCCTTCATTTCTCGATCTAGCCATCTTTCCTGCATTTCCAAAGATCCTCAAGAGGGATCCACTCATCACATCTCATCACAAAGGTTAGATATATCTAGGTGATCAAATATACATGCAGGAAGTAACGAATAGAAACAATAATGATAGAAATCGAATCCATAAACATAAACAAGAGTAAGGGTTATAAGTCAAGGAATACTTATCTTCAATGAGACATGATCATCTTCCTCTCGAACCAACCTTCAAGAGTCAGCCATAGATCATAAAAAAATGTTGCCTTCCCAAGCACTTGAGCATCTCCTCATAAACCATGCGAGGGTTTCATATACCAAATCTAAAGACTTTACCATAAGCCAAGGTTTCTCTCAAACCATTATCCGCTAACTCCCTAGGGTTTTCTTCATACCCTAGAATTCTTTTAGGTCTCTACCATCCTTTGCTTGCTTCCATAGAAGTGTCTCCTTGGGGTGTTCTCCATGGATTTCAACTAGCTATGATATCATGTAAATTTTACATAAAGTAGAATTGTTAATTACTTTTATTGTTACATTTCATCATTAACATGTTACATTCACCCCAAATAAATTTTCCTTTGTATAGATCTAAATTATTAACCATCAGAATATGAAACTATGCAGAAAGAAAAATACCATCATCATCATCATCATCGTCATTTAATCAACATAAAGTAAAAATATCAAAGGAAGAGAAGCATGAACACATAGAAACACCAAGATTGGTCCGAGACTGGGGAAAAGCCCACTATGGGGAAAAACCTTGGAAATTATTCTTCTTAGATCATCATCAAATGATTCAACAACAAGAGTACAATTATCCATAGGTACATATCTTTACGATGTAGAAAAAAAATAGCATACAAGCAATAAAACCATACCCATACTTCTGCATGAAGGAAATTGAATCTGAAAATTGAAATGCACTGACACTGGCTGTAGTAGACTGATGAATGTGACTGATACTGAAGGAGGACTGAAGATACATCTGCAGCAAAAACAGAGAGATATGATCTATAGATCAATAGATATATAATACCAAAACATGGATATGATAGATCACCAAGTGATCTCAAATTTGAAGTCTTATATCTGAATCCAGGAGACTATCAATGATCGCTCTGACGCAACTGTGACTGAACAACTGATGTCTGGAAACATTGTGCAATCAACTAAAGGTGAACCAAATTAGATCTTCCTAGTAATTCTCTGATTCTTGGCCTTAACATGCTCAGCCCGCGACTTTGGAGCTCTGAGCAACTACCACAACACTTTGTGCCCGCAGTTATGGTTCAGATCAGCCCGATCTGACCTCTATGAATAGATCACGCCCTCAAAAAGCTTAGCTAGTGGCTCTGGTGTCCTTTGCCGCTGGCACAACACACCTAGCCCACGGCTCTGCTGACCTAGGCCACTACCTTAGCCTTTCATGTTTGTGGCTTTGCTTCAAATCACCCATATCTGATGCGTGATCACTTCTGTGATCTCAACCTTTTGCATGAGCTCCTGTCGACGTACATGTGCAAGCCATAAACATAAAATACGACAAAAAATTGAAATAACATGGAGGAGATCTCATGAGCGAATGTGTGCAAATGAAATTGAGGTCACTTCTATTTATTACTTTGTGAGTGATTGATTGGGGCTTTGACCGGATCAACATGCAATTAGGTTGACCCATAAAATAATAAATTAATTCATAACTTAACTTCTTCTTAACCAATTGGGGCGATCTGTAGGTCGATTTTGATTCTCTTAAAAAGAGGAATCTAATTAAATTATTATCTTAATAATCTGAGTTTTCCAATGTGGAATTTGAACCTAGTTGCAAAAATTAAAAGGTTGGCCCCTTGATGCTAACGAAACCTGACATGCCATCACCTATTAGAGAGCGATCTGCCTATTATGTGATGGCACAGTAGCGAACATTGGCCTTTTAGTGTTTCAAGTGTCAAATGATATCTAGTTGTAAAACTAAAATGGTCATGTATGTACCAATGGCCAAGGGCCCAAGGATCTGGTAGATGGAAAATAGTTGACAAGAGCTAGAAACTATTAGTTTACGACTAATGTTGGGTTGAGAAAAATGGAAACAAAGTATAATGGCTGATAAAAATTATCCCAAGGGCTTAATGGCGAATAAGCATGAGATACCTAGGTCTGCCACATGTTCCATCAAGGTGGTGCCACGTGGTAGTACGAGGATGAGGTGGCCTTGAAAGGAAAATCTATAAAAGGGTATAACTTCTTGTCCAAAGCTTAGTTTTTGAAAAAAATTATATCGTTGGAAAGCTCTTGACTAGTAGAAGATGATTGTGACCCCATTAATGAGTTTTGAGGTGATTTTAGGAAGCAGAGTTTTGATAGCCTTACTTCCTTAAGGTCACCAAGGACATAGGGTCTCAGTACCCCATAGCCTTAATATGGAAATAATGGTTTGAGTATGTTACAAAAATGTTTCTTTGAAACCCAATAAGTATGGCAACTTAAATCCCTATTTTGAGGGGTGATATAGGATGAGATAAATGAGCATGAAGAGCTAAAGGAATAAGGTACAATGCAATATGAATAAGCTAGATAAATAAAGGAGTGAGCTCTATGAGGTGCAACAATTTCTGACTAATCGTTATTTAATAAGAGAAAGAGGACAAGGGATAATAATGAAGTGTTATGGAAGGAGACGAGAAATGAAGGGAGTAATGATTTTCCACCGAAGGAGATAGGTAGTTTAAATACAAGAGGAGAAAAAGGTAATTAGTCGTTGAAGGAAACACTATTGTGATCCCACCTAGGTGGGAAGATACCAAAGGATCACCCATGAGGACTAACAGATAAATTGGAGATGTTTAATGTAATGACGTAGGGATGCAAGTATAGGGGTTGAAGATGTTACAACAAGGCACTGTTTCTGAATAAAAATTCGATGGGCCAATGAAAGGGAACTTGGAAAAAGAAGCACAAGCTAATTAAGCATTCATGTATATGTTCTGAGTGTTATAGAAAAAGTTTAAGTCTAAAGAAAACCATGATGGGCCACGAAAAGGGGACTCAGTGAGAGATTCATAACCTGATGAAGCATTGATGGACGTGTTCCAATTATTTGGAAAAAAAAGAGATGAAGGAAATATACATGGTACATATGGAAGATAGTGGAGCTATACCAGTCAATTCTATACCCTTTATGTACTCTAATCCAAGTGAGATAACTTTTGTTGATTTTGGTAACACTATTTTAGTGACACAACCTAGCAATATAAATAAAACAAGAGGTCTTGTGAACCATAGCGGGAGTCAATCAAATCATAATGGAAGTATGGTTAACATAACACTACTAATATATTTAGGGTAGTATTCAAAACCCGACGAGACAACTAAAGCCACAGGGATTTTGTATTTTTGATATGCTAGATAGTAGCATCTTCAGAGTGCAAATTAGTTGTATGATTTAACTCGAATTTTTTAGGGAGGGGGATGATGATGCAAAGAAACATTGGCTCCTATGTGAAGCCATTTGGAGTGAAAAAACTACTATAACATTTGTTGCAAATTTATTAGTTTCAAATGACATTCAATATTTGGGCCTCTCAATGGTACATGAATTATGTATAGAGTATCCCTCCAAATACTGCAATAACCTTGCATGAAGGTAAGCCTTAGTTTTGGAGTTCCACAAGTTTAACACTAAACAACATAGTTTCCCTAAGATGAAATGTATCAAACCAATTGTGGGATAAACCATTTGGGAATACAACCAATTGTTATAGGACGTGATGTGTAGGTTAACAATCAAATTAATGATACCCAACATAAATAATGGTTTACAAAATAAATTGTACCCTGAATTTGGATTCCCTTGATACAATAGAGATGGCCTCATCAAAAGGATGCCTTAAACAAATCCATGAGAATCAAGTCAATGATCAAGTAGGGGATACACCTACTTAAGTAGCACCTATTTATACATTTAATGAAACTCCAAGGTTAGACCAACATTGGACACAATTATTTGCATTAACAAAGAAAATACAAAAAATGTTAAAAGACAAGGTTATTTGGGAACAAGAGTGATATGGATCATGTAAAAAATAGGGATATTTGGATATATATTTATCTATTCTTGGAGAGGGGGTTTGCTAATTTTTCATTGGGCTATATTTTTCTTTTCTTTGATAATTTAATTTCATCATTATCACATTCAGTTCACCCCATACCATGATAACAATTTTCATATTTACATAATTATTCATCAGAATATGCAACTATGTAGAAAGAACAATAAAATCATCATCGATGCAATGAAACATAAAGGAACATGAGAAGAAAAAATGCACACATAGAGGCACCAGGATTGTTTGGAGACTAGGGAAAAACCCACTATGGGGAAAACCCTTTGTTAACACCAGAAAATCGTACAGGAAGAAGACATTAAAAATGTCAAGTAGAAGGTACAGATGAATATTTTCAGAGAAGGAATACATTAGGGCAGACTAAAATTTACTTTTTCCTAAGGTCAAGATAGAAATTAATGGACAACGCACCTGCATCAAAATTTTTTTTCACACAACATGACTATTCCTTTGATAGCCGCACGGTCCTGAAGATGGTGAAATGTCACCATCCGAGACCACTTGGCACACTTGGTTAAGATGATTCTCCACCTAGTACTATCAAGGATATTCAGATTTGAGCCACCTTGAGGGGTAAATGCAGCCCACAAAGGAATCCCTCCTCCACTCTTGTGTCACTATCCATCTTGGGCCAAGAGAAGAGGAAGGAATTTAAAAAATGTCTATATAAGTCAGCCTTTGGAAGAATAATTGGAGACACATTGTTATGCTGGCCAAATTGCTTCATGGAAAACTAGCTTTCATAGTCCAGCAGTAGAGGGATTGGAAGGACTCATACGTTGTCCAACCAACATCTCAGCCCAAGAGAGAGAGGTCCACCACTTGATCTTGAACTACCATCCTTTGAGATAGGGAAGAGACGCTTGTAGGAACTCGAGGGAAGGAGACCTCCTTGTTTTGGGTATTTGAGCTCCATAGCTCAAAGGACCCTCTTCAAGTGTTTATCATTGTATATTTTTTACCACCAACACCTAATAAAGGGAGAATTCTCCACTTGTGTTATTAGGTTGTTTGCTCCATCGAGATTTTGTATTTTACATATTGTGTTTTGTTTTGTTCTTAGTGTTGTATGCTTAGTTTTCCCTCAAACTTAGCTTACATTGTGTCGAATGCGTTCCACTAACAGCAGAAATTCATTATTCTTTGTGACCTTGTGCAGGTAGCAGCCAACTTGCTAAAGAAGTGTATTTTGTATTCCCTTGCGTCAAATACATTACCACAAGAACGGCGACTCCACTGGATTCTTTCTTTTTGAGTTAATGGTTGTTGATGCAGGTCCTTCTTCCCGCTCAGTTTGTTGCAAACCACCGCTACATTCTCTCTTCATCTCCAATCACACTCAATGGAAAGTTTTGCACAAAAAAGGGGGCAATTTTTCTTCATTTTGCCCAATAGCGCACTTTGTGCTCCGATAGATGCGGGTTCTGTGCCCGTGGGAAGATAACCTATGTGGCAGGCCAACAAGCAAAAAATTTGCTACTTTTTCCCCTTTTTAAGGTGATTGGAAACCCCTAATAAATTTCCATCACTTTGTCTCTTTATTTTACTACTATTAGGACACTCAGGTGCTATGTTTAACCTCGAATTATCTTGGCAACTAGGTAGTTTTAATTTTAGTATTTTATATCGCAAATTACACATAGTTTAAATAGGGAACAAGTAAGTGTCCTTAAATCCACATATGTTTTCCGAACAAATTATTTGATGATAGAAGATACAAAACACGTAGCTTAATTAGTAAAGAGTAAGTGGCCCATATATTCACATATCTTTTGCTAGTTCAATTTTGTGAATTTTTTGCATTAGATTAGTTCAATTTTGCATTAAGATTTGGGACTAGGATCAAACTCTCAACAAAGAAAGTAAGTAATCTCTGCCACCCTTGCACCTCTCGGTGAGCCTAGGTACGCATATGAAAGCTTTCCTAAGACAATTTTCCATCTCCCTATAGGGAAAACATAGTCTAATTAGGCAAGGTGTAAGTAGCCCATCATACGCCCATCATTTCAATTTTTGCAAGGAACAATTACACATAGGGTAATTAGAAAAGGATTGTAAAGGATCACCACATATCCACATCTCATAACACTTGTGATTGTTCACTCTAAAGCACACACGAAGCATCGGTAAGCATTGGACCACAAGGCACCCAATGTGTTGGGACCTTTATTCTCTTCTTACAGTTACTTCACCAAAGCACACCCTAAGAAAAATTGAGACTCTCTAAAAATAATCATTAACCGAACTCACTAAATTCTCCCCACAGGGGCCATAGAAGAAATTATAGTTAAGGTTAGGACCATCCGGGGTAGGCATCCAATAATCCGCCATGGTCATAATATATTTTGAAACATAGATGTTGAGATTTTAGGGAACTTCAAACCTGTCTATATTCCCACGAAAAAAATACCTGAGCATTACAGAGACTCATTTTAGAGGGGGTTAAGCTTAGGCCCAGTGCGTGCGGTATTCTTTGTGGCTACCTGGCCCATCTAGTGCTTGGTACTAGTAATAGATTACCAAGAAGATCAAGACTCGAATGCTCACATGGGATGACGATACTTTAGTGGCAAAAATTAGGGCATACTTCCCTATAGGTGACGATGCAGGCAACACTTGACCCTCATAACATTACCTTGTTTGATTCTCCGGCTATTGGAAGGTGTCTCCAGTTATTTCGAGACGTTGGCCCCAGTACCCATAAAAATATATCCTCGCAAGGCCTAGTTACATTGAGAGTGTAAGGACGAGTAGGTCTATATAGGCTTTTGGTATCATACCCAAAACAAAAAAAACCTCATTTTTTGCTTCATTGATCACATAGTGTAATGTTAAAGAGAAAAATCACCTTTTCATTTTTTTCTTTGTTTTATGCATGTCATTATATTTTTTCTATTATAAGAACCATCCTACCTCCCAAAACACAAAAAGGTTGCACTAATCGACATCATAGAGAATCCAAAGGAACCCCGTCGATCTAGGCGTTTCTTAAACCTACCCCCATTAAAGCGAGGAGTGTCAGCCCTCCCACCGTTCAGGCACAGAGGACGTCGCGCTGCCGCCATTATCAGAACATCCTTTATTAGGGAATATTTGATTGGAAACCCCCAAGGGTCATCAAAAACAACACTAGTGGAAACCCCAACAGGGTCACCAAACTCAAATCCTCTGATGTCCCCTCATAGTCAAAAGATAGCTACCCCTCCGAGGAGTTAGCAAAATATCCATCAGGGTACGCCATAGGGTAATATTCCCCAAGCATTGCCCCTAAACCAACATATTCAAATATATGTTTCTCAATAGAGTATAATGGCGGTGAATTCACATTTACCCTTCTTAGCATCGCTAAATCTTCCATACCTAACAACGTTAACAAATGACCCCATTACACATGGCCTTAATTGGCCCCCCATGCCCACGAAGCAGCAAGCGGAAGACCCTGAAAATCATGTAATGAATTTTCACTTGTGGTGTTCGTCGAATAGTATCATTGATGATACCATTTGACTAAGACTATTTCAAAGCAACCTCACATTGTTGTTGAAATCATGATTGTCATTAGACCAAAACCCACAAGCGTTAGTCTTTGCTACAATCTCCAGAGTTAGGATCCACGAGAGGCAGTTAGTCCATGTCGTGAAACACACAGGGAACGTTGAAATCAATGTCCAACAATCTCCCCCCCAACGCGAGCTGGGTGAGTTTTGAACTCGAGACCTGTTGCTCTGATACCACTTGTTGGAATCACGATTGCCGTTAGACCAAAATCCGCAGGCGTTAGTCTCCGCTACAATCTCCAGAGTTAGGATCCACGAGAGGCGGTTAGTCCATGTCGCGAAACACATGGGGAGCGTTGAAACCAATGTCCAACAATTGCCTGCGGCGAAATGGTATGTCGAGCAACTGCCTACATCACATGGAACCTTTAGCACCATCGCTACTGCATTCCTCACATATTTCCAACTCCCCATTCATCATGACTCAGGAATGGAACTTCTTACACATTTCAGAAAAACAAAAACCATCCATATATCGGACCATCTCCACGAATAGCGGCGACATCGTAGTTTGTGTAAAGCCAAACTCGACGAAAGAGTGTTGTTGGACTTATTTTTGAAAACCCTCAACGCTGAGATTTCAAAAGTCGCGGCGACGCAGAAACCAACCTTAGAGGAAGACGCCATTAGCAAGGCCCATCAACTTGAACTCATTTACACCCAATCAAGATATATATACAATTTCCTACCAAACGCCCCACACCAAAAAACTTATAGAGAATTACCAAGCACATCAAATACCGTTGACGGTTTAATAGGGTCTTTAGCCCAAGGTCAACTAAGAAGCATTTATCAGTACTCATTGTACTCTTACGATTCTACTCAGAACGTATCACAACCCAGGTACCACCAAAGTCACTTTGCACCTCTGCGGAACTTAACAAACAAGGTGATGCCATACCGTCAACATCAGGGAGGGTCATATCCCCCCCTTTAGGGGAACCAATAGTTAGCTAGGAATTCTGATACAAGAGAGCCAACCCAACAACCAAACACCAACCAAGGATAGGGGAACCAATACCCCATTTTCCCTCACAAAATCCACCACCAATGTAGAACAATGAACTGATGAAACTTGTGCAACCATCCCAGGCTCAACAACGACAATCTTATGATCAGGAGAATAGTAATAATCCTCCTAGCGCTGCGAAGAAAAAACCATGGAGCAAGTAAAAGGGAGGTCATGGACAGGGGGGAGGTAATCAACAATGACCCCCACGGTCTTAGACTGGGGAAAACCCCAACGGAAATCAAAACCAAGATCCAAGTAATAACTCCCAAGGTCAAAACAAGAGACATAGTCTAAGAACAAATCACTCTTGTGCCATATGTGGTGAATATGGACACTACACTCACCACTGTCCCAAACTCCCCGAGTTGAAAAAACTTCAGGGTAATTGAGGACAAGGGGGACAGTAATGTAGGAACCTTTCCCCCACTAAGGAGTGGTTAATACTCAACAACAACAACCACCCCAAAATGAGACCAAAGGGAGAAAACACAAAACATACATGGCTGGAGAATAATTTTTCTTCCAATCACAAAATAGGAAATATGAAACTTCCTCGGATACCAACCCATCAGGTACAAATACGAGCGCACCTACCGCACCATTAACTATCTCTAGAGTACCGATTGAGCCTCTTCCAATAACGGTCAAAGGACCAACCAGACACGCAAGACACCACTCCAAAGCTGCTCTTAGCTATAGTATAGTGGATGACTTGGCTCGATCTCCAACAACCATGTCAATATTGGAAGTCTTGCAATCATGCTCAACACAACGAAAGGCCTTACATTCCGCCTTAGGTGGAATCAACCACTATGATTCCTGCTTAATGGTTTTTTACCTAGACAAGGCAAGCCCTAGGATTCCTTCTCTAGTCGCTTTCCAAATACTATTTTCAGTTCAGAATATCACCGTACACCGATGCATTGTGGATGAATGAACATCCACATGTAACATGTCCAAATCATTCTGGAATAATTTAGGATCAACTGAATTAGAACCATCTAACATCGTGCTTAGATCATACGATGGGCACCCATCAGCCCCTGTTGGTCTTTATCAAAATGTCCCAGTAAAATTGGCTGGAAAAACAGTCCTTATAGACACTAAAGTCTTATTCGCACAATTAGATTATAATATACTCCTCAGGTGGAGTTATATGTATGCCATGACCGTGATCACATCCTCTTTCTTTAGGGTGATGATGTTCCCCTACAATGATCGGATCATCACCATCAACCAGCTCACATACTATGACAAGAAACCCATGACCACTCTAGATGTCATACTACCATACGTAGACACAACCCCTGAACCACTCATAAAGTATACAAATTTCGACCCCTGCCAATTCAAACCATCATCTATCCTAGGCTCATTACTAGGAGATCCCCCTATTGTACTAGGGGAAGTCCTTGAAATCATGGGGGCACTAACTTGCATGATGACCTCATCAAACACCAAAACTAGCCTAAAAGCATAAACCAACAGTACGGATGTCGAATCCACAAGTACAAAATTCCTATCATACGCCATTTCACAGACCTCATTTTTGTATCAAAACAGGTCGTGGAAACGATGACATTGCCAAATATGGCTTTCGCAATACCCATGTGGTATTTGGTCCCTCCAGCCATGCTAGAAAGCCCAGGGATTATCTCTACTGGAATAACCCCTATTTCCACCCAAGAGGTCATAGCAGTTAAAGAAGCACATGTAGTGGTGCCAGCTGGCAAGACCAAGAAGGATAACAAAAAAGGGAAAAAAGTCGAAACCCCCAAGTTACCTATGGCATTACAACCTTCTGAATTGTGCGATATCGTAGGTCATCCTATGAATATTTGCCCAGAATTAGAAGAATTAAAACCTCTTCTACATACTGAAAGGAATACCACAACCTTAGAAATTTGAAAAATGAAACAGGTCACAAACAATCAAGGGAAAGTATTACACACCAATCATCTGTGCACAAAATGCGACCATTATAGGCATTATACCCATCATTGCCTAGAGATACCTAGACATAGGGATGCATTAAAAGCCTAGAGAAATCTAATCTTCAGGACCCCTCCAATGGATCCATAAAAATGAAAATGGACGAGTCCAAAATTATATTGTATGTACTAGAAGATCCTACATCATGCTCGTATTCGTCCAACCCAATGGCTCAAAGAAGGAAAACAGAGGCCACACAACATGTCCCAGTTTATGCAATGTGCAATGAACCCAATCATTTGATCGCACAGTGCCCTAAACTAAGGGCTTTCAACCGTTGGTACCCAATACCACATGTAGCCCAAAGCAACTTATCGCGACATAGAAGAAAAACGTGTCACATATGTCAGAGAAACCATCACGTGTGCCATTTTTCCAACCTCTATTGTCTCCGATCAATGTTTGATTTCATGTGAAGTTTCATCGTACTTCATGTATAAGATGGTATCTTACTTCATAACCGTTGCACTCTATCAAGATTCGTTGAGGACATGTATACCAATAGGCATATGTTTTAGCAATTCTTACACGGGAAGGTCCCCAACAGTCAAATACCCATGCATCCATTGAACACATTCTCTAAACGTGACATGCATGTGGGTACCACATTCAAACCTTTTTTTTTCAAAGAAAAAATGCCCCCGAGGTCATCAACAATTATCATCATCAACCAGCAGGAGGTCACCAACTACAAAATATGACACGACAGAACCGGTATCTGTCAAATCGGCTTAACTAGTCAAACATCACGAGCATGGGACATGCCCACCTTGTAGAAATATTGCTTATTTTATCTCTTGCAGGTTTCCTACAGAGCTTGGTGTCTTTTTTACTTAAGAAAATGGGTATCTTAGCTCAATTCCAAAGCAAGTTACTCTCTCTCTCTCTCTCTCTCTCTCTGAAAAAGATCACACAGAAAAGAAAGCATAATGTATTTCGACTATACAGTTCTTCCTATACATCATACATTAGGGGGAAATTGTTAACATCAGAAAATCATACAAGAAAAAGACATTAAAAATGTCAATCAGAATGTATAGATGAATATTTTCAAACAAGGAATACAGTAGGGCAGACTAAAATTTATTTTTTCTTCAGGTTCGGATGGCAATTAATGGGCAACGCACCTGCATCAGATAAATTTAGCACACAACGTGGTTATTCCTTTGATAGCCACATGATCTTGAAGATGGAAATATGACACCATTTGGGAACACTTGACACGCTTGTTTAAGATGATTCTCCACCTAGTGTTGTCAAGGGCATCCATATTTGAGCTACCTTGAGGAGTAAATGTAGCCCACAAAGGAATCCCTCCTCCACTCTTGTGTCATTATCCATTTGTGGCCAAGAGAAGAGAGAGGAATTCAAAAAATGTCTACATAAGCCAACCTTTGGAAGAAGAATTGGAGACACATTGCTATGATGGCCAAATTGCTTCATAGCAAACCAACTTACATAATCCAACAATAGAGGAATTGGAAGGACTCATATGTTGGCCAACCAACATCTTAGTCCAAGAGAGAGAGGTCCACCACTTGATCTTGATCTACCATCTTTTGAGAGAGGGAAGAGATGCTTACAGGAACTCGAGGGAAGGATACCTCCTTATTTTGGGTGTTTGAGCTCCACAGCTCAAAGGACCATCTTCAAGTGTTTAGAATTGTATATTTTTTACTGCCATCACCTAATAAAGGGAAAATTTTCAACTTGTGTTATTAGGTTGTTTGCTTCATCGAGATTTTGTATTTTGAATCTTGTGTTTTGTTTTGTTCTTAGTGTTGTATGCTTAATTTTCCCTCAAACTTAGTTTACATTGTGTCGAATATGTTCCACTAATAGTAGACAATCATTTTTCTCTGTGATCTTGTGCAGGTAGCAACCAACTTGCTAGAGAAGTGTGTTTTGTATGACCTTGCGCCAAATACTCTACCATGACGAGAAGTGGAAATATAGAAATCGAGAAATTTAATGGTTAGAGTTTTGAGTTGCGGAAGCTCAAGATGGAGGATCTGCTGGTGGATAAAGATCAGTGGATCACAGTGGATTCAGATAATAAACCAACGACAATGTCAGATGAATACTGGGCGAAGTTGGATCAGAAGGCAAAGAGCACAATACGGTTGTGTATCTCAGATTTGTTATTTTTGAATGTATCTGGGGAAGCTACGAGGAAGTCTTTGTGGGACAAGTTAGGGAATTTGTACCAATCTAAGTCTCTGGTGAATAAATTGTTCCTTCGAAAAAAGTTGTATAATCTGAGGATGAAGGATGGAGAATCAGTGATAGAGAATTTAAATGCCTTAAATATTGTGGTAAGTCAGTTGTCATCTATCGATATTAAAATCTCAGATGAAGATAAGTGCATTAATTTTCTGTGTTCTCTACTAGATTCATGGGATAGTTTGGTTGTTGCAATAGGTAGCAATACAAATATTTTGAATTTTGATGAAATTGTCTCAGATCTGCTGTCAAAGGAAATAAGACGAAAAAATATGGAGGGTCAAAATGGAGATGCCTTTTCTGTACGAGGACAGTCCCAGAAAAGAAACAAAAATAAGTTCTCGAGTGGGAGATCTAAATCTAGAGGGATATTTAAATCTCCAAGAAAGCCTGTAAAGGTGTGCTGAAAATGTGGAAAATAATGGCACTTCAAAAAGGACTGTAGATCTAAGGCTCCTGAGGAAGGAAAGGGATATGATGATGCTCCTTCTGCAGAGGAAAAAACCACCTTAGATGAAGGTGGGGATGTGTATTTGGCTTCTTCTTCAAATATACATGTAGACCATGAGGCATGGTTGATTGACTCAGGTGCATCCTTTGACTTCACTCCCCATAGGGAGTGGTTCTATGAGTATGAGAAGTATGATGGTGGTGATGTCTTATTAGGGGATTATAGGAAGGCTAGAATCTTCAGACGCGGAAAATTCAAGCTGAAGTTACAAGGTGGAAGGATTAGAACACTTCCTAATGTTCTGCATATTCCTGCATTGGCTAGAAATTTGATTTCTATAAGTAGGATGGATGATGCAGGTGTAAAAAAAGTGTTCGAGAAAGATACCTGCAAGATGGTTTGGGGAGCATTGGAATTGATACGGGGAGTTCAGCTTGGAACTTTGTACAAGCTTCTGGGTAGCACTGTCATTGATGGGTTCAACAGTTTTGTGGTTCCTGAAAGTGGAGCAGAAAGCCTAGCATTCTCCGGATAAAAGACCATGTTATGGCATAAAAGGCTTGGAATTATTGGAGAGAAGGGCCTTCGAATAATGCATGGTAATGGTATGGTAGAAGGTATGTCTAATTGTTCTCTGGATTTCGATTTCTGTGAACATTGTGTATATGGGAAGCAAAATTGGGTGAGTTTCCCTTCTGGTGCTAAGATGGCGAAAAAAATATTAGAGCTTGTGCACAATGATGTGTTTAGACCCGTGTCAGTTCCATCGTTGGATAAGTCTGTGTACTATATGTAATTTATTGTTGACTTCTCAAGGAATACATGGATATATTTCTTGAGGAAGAAACCTGAATTCTTCGAAAAATTTAAAGAATTTAAGGCTCTGGTGGAAAACCAGACAGAGAAGAAGATAAAGGTTTCGAAGACATATAATGGAGGAAAATTCTGCAAGAAGGAATTTTAAGAGTTCTGTAAGAAGTGTGGTATAACACGACAGAAGAATACTCCATACACACCTCAGCAAAATGGAGCTGCAGAAAGAATGAACAAGACGTTGGTGGAAAAGGCAAGAAGCATGCTCAGTGGTACGGGGTTAGGACATGAATTATGGGCAAAGGAAGTGGAGACTGCATGCTACCTGGTTAACATATCACCTTCATCAATGTTGGAGGATAAGACTCCACATGAGGTATGGACTGGTAAGAAACCCTCTCTTTCACATCTTAGGGTATTTGGCTATGATGCATATGTACATGTTCTAAAGGAGAAAAGAACCAAGTTTGATAGTAAATATGCAAGATCCATATTTATTGGGTATAAGGATGTTTTAAACAGTTATAAGCTTGGAACCTAGAAACAAGGAAGATTGTGTACAACCGAGATGTGGTGTTTAGAGATGTGAAAGATGTTGTTAAACATGAAGTCCTACAAAAGGAACCTGAGAAGATAGAGCTTGAGCTAAAGGAGGAAGAATGAGACTCTACAGCATAACAAGATTTAGAAGAGGAAGAACCACAAACTCCAACTGTGAGAAGATCAGTTCGAGAAAGAAGGAAACCAGAAAGGTATATTCCATCTGCTTTATGTTCAATTTTTGTTTTATCTATCACTGATGATGATCCCAGAACTGTCAGGGA
Organism: Pinus albicaulis; assembly: GCA_034641835.2. Classification (NCBI taxonomy): domain Eukaryota; kingdom Viridiplantae; phylum Streptophyta; class Pinopsida; order Pinales; family Pinaceae; genus Pinus; species Pinus albicaulis. The sequence goes on along the minus strand of CM076571.1, from coordinate 191,731,932 downwards.
GGCAGTGGATTTAGAGGATGGAAAACTATGGAAGGAGGCCATGGTTGATGAAATGACATCCTTGCACAAAAATGAGGCATGGGATTTGGTGGAGTTGTCGGCTAGAAGGAATCACATTGGAAGAAAATGGGTGTTTAAGAAGAAGATGAATGTAGAAGGAAAGGTGGAGAAATACAAAGCGCGGTTCGTAGCAAAAGGTTATTCCCAGGTGACGAGAATTGATTTTGTGATATTTTCTCTTGTGTTCCCAAGGTAACTTCTATTAGATTAATTTTATCTCTTGCTGTTGCACTTGATTTTGAGATAGAACATATGGGTATGAAGACAACATTTCTTCACGAGGATTTGGAAAAGGAGATCTACATGAAGCAACTTGAAGGCTTTGCGGTGAAGGGTAAGAAATAATTGGTAGGTTAAAAAAGCCTTTGTATGGGTCAAAACAGTCACCAAGGATGTGGTATCAGAAATGTGATACATATATATGGGGACTTGGCTTCACCAGAAGCAAAGAGGATCATTGTGTGTATTTTAAATTAATTGGTGACCATGTTATTTATTTGGTCTTGTATGTGGATGATATGTTGTTGGTTGGAAATGACAAAGAAATTATACAAGATTTTAAGACCCAACTGCTCTCCAAATTCGACATGAAGGATCTTGGTGCTACAAACTATATTTTGGGCATGGAAATTAAACAAGATCGGGCGAAGAATAAGCTTTGGTTAAACTAGAGGAAGTATGTCGAGACGATATTGTAGAGGTTCAATATGAAAGATAGTAAACCAATGAAGATTCCTATAGGTGTAAAGTTATTTTCTGAACAATATGCCAAGACACAAGAAGAAGAAGATGATATGTCCCATGTTCCATATTCAAGTGCAGTGGGTAGCCTGATGTATGCAATAGTCTATACTAGACCAGAAATTTCACATGCAGTGGGAGTATTGAGCAGGGTTATGTCAACACCATGGAAGGAGCATTGGCCAACAGTGAAGCAGGTTTTCAAGTATTTGCGTGGCACTAGTGATTATGGTTTGTGCTACCAAGGAAGACTAGGATTGGACAGAGTTTTAGATATTCATGTCTTTGTTGATGCATACTGGGCTGGAGATCTGGATCAAAGATCTACAAGTGGGTATGTGTTTGGCCTATTTGGAGGTGCAATCAATTGGATGATTAAAATACAGTCTGTAGTGACTCTTTCAACTACAAAGGCAGAATACATGGCAGCCAATCATGAAAGCAAGGAAGTATTTTGGTTCTAGATATTGTGTTCAAGTATGGGGTTGGTGCAACAAGTTATAAGAATATAATGTGATAGTCAAAGTGTAGTGTTATTAAATAAGAACACTGCTTATCATTCAAAGACAAAAAACATTGATGTTCAGTATCACTTTGTGATATATATGGTTGAAAAAAATGTGTTGCCGGTAAAGGTGGACAGTTTGAAGAATGTTGCAAATGCATTGACGAAATCTGTGAGCACTGAGAAGTTTTCTTGGTGTAGAGAAAAAATGGGTGTTGTGGGGCTAGACCAATGACTAATTTTTCCTATGGGCCCTAAAAGAAAACAACAAGTGGGAGAATGTTGGGTGTGTGTCAGAGGAGGGTGGTATCCCCCTACACAGGGTCTGGGGCAGCACCCTGGGAAATGTTTTTTGGACCGTATATTAGGTGGGCGGATTTGCCTATTGTTTTGTGCATGGGTTTGCACATGGTTTTGGGCCTGATGGCTTTCTACCCATGGTATTTTGTAGATACGGTTAAGGGAACTATGGTAAGGTCTAATCCAGGGTTAATGGATAGGGGTTTATAAATGTTTTAGCATGTATATATGTGTTGTAAAATTGAAAGGAATATAATGAAAAATCAAGCTGGTCGTCCCGATTTTGGGATCTAGGGGAAAATCTCTGTTTATATATGTTTTATGTTTTATGCTCTCGCTATTGTTTAATTTCTATTTTAGGAGTTCGTTTGCAGATAATTTCTAGAGGGTTAAAACCTACACCATTGGCCCACGTGGTGATCTGGATTTATGTAGAAAGACAATAAAATACAGAAATAGACATAAACACAGAGATGGAACGGAAATAAAGCTTCATTTCATTAAAATCAAATGACTGTAATATGCTTACACACATAATGGAAATAAACTAGTTAGGGCGTCGATAGCTTATATCTGAGAAGATATGTGGTGGCTACAAGCCTCTAAACTCTGTTACAATGAGGCTCGAAGGCCTATCTATCATTGAGAAACAATAGCAAACCCTAAACATCCAAAAACCTAACCATAGGAGATGAAACACCAAAACTATGGGACCCATTTGGGTAAATTGGTACATCAACTTCCCGGGGACGTAACTTTGGCATATGATCTTCGTTTGATGCGCTCAATATCTCGTTATAAATATTTATCCCAGGACTACAACTTTTGACATTAGAAACATCGCATGAACTTCCATGTTGCTCCCAGTTTTTCCAAAAAAATGTCGTTTAGGACCTCAAAATGGCTCCATAAGTTTAGGACCCGAAAAACTGCTAAAATAGTAAATTGTGCTGAAACTGAAAAAATGAAAGAAATTATGGTGGGGGTCCAAATGAAATAGGTGGGTTGCCACCAATATACACCTGGATCATTCCTCCCCCCTTAGGAAGCAGTGGTCCCATTACATTGAGTTCCTCCATGAGATGAGGCAAATTTTGTTGAACTTGGTATTTGATTTCTCGAAGATGTTGTAGACCTGTTGGCGGACGTGCTGGATGCATTCAATAAATTTGGTTGCTTTATTAGCCTCAGATGGTACATGTGTGGATTCTTTCTGTGTGGTCTCATGACGTATGGAAATCTCAGGCGGCGGCGCATCTGGGGTCAGAGCAATGGAGTGCTTGACCTGACAGTGTAGAGAAACCTCTGTGGGTGAGGAGAAACTTTCCTTGTATTCCTGCACGACTTTGTCCATTTGCTGCTGCCGTGCAGGGGAGCCCTGTTTTGAGGTTGTGGCCACAATATTCTTCTTGCCCCATGGGAGAATTTTAATGCAAATAAATTCCCTGGTTTGGGAAACAGTCTTACTACGTTGTTTTGTAGTAGTCAAAGAGATGGAAAGAGGCGGTACTACCTCCAGTATCTTGTACAATTTATTTCCCAAATTAATAATAACAACATGAGGCCTAGAATCATACACAACATGTCGCTTCCACAAGTATGGTTGGTCCAATAATACATCAGACACATCAAGAGGAGTAACATCACACAATACCTCATCCGTGAATGGCTTGATGCTATACAAAAGGCGGAACTACTGGTGGACGCGAATATCTCTTCATTGGTGAAGCCACCCAATGGTATACAGTTGCGGGTGAGTTGTGGTCGGTAGGCTGAGCCGCTTCATGACCTATGCTGAAATGAGGTTCTTTTGGCTTCCACTATCAACAAGGAATTGCAATGGAGAACCCTTCACCCACATCTGCGAATGGAAGAGGTGCTCCCCCTCCTCTGATCCTTGGGATCCTACCTCTGGAGCTTGGTAGTGGCAACAATGACACTGGAATCCACATCAATGATCTGCTTCCCTTTGTCATCACCCTTGTCTAGTTCTGACTTAGGATCAGGACATGCATTTGATTCAGGTACCTTCAGTTCGGCCACCAACGATTGTTTGGCCCAACACTCGTTTGTGCTGTGAGTGGGGATGTTATGAAATTCACACCACTTCCCCGTGTCCTTACATTAGGGGAATTTTGAGGTCTAAAATGGGCCTCCTAAGAAAAATTTACAAAAAAAATAAACTTTATAAGAACAATATGATTCAAGATGATGATGTAAACCATGGGGGATGATTCAAGGTTTTTGGAGTAAAAAAATAAAAATAATAAAACTATTTTTTCAACTCGTATTTTCAACTTATCTCCCTATAGTTTTACTCAAATTTCGAGCAAGAGTACTCGTCGAATGAAAATTTTGTTTCTTCATCCAAGGAGTACCCAGGCTGCATATTGTCGATGGACCTTCCTACACGAAAAATGAGAAATACATGAAAAACCATGTTTGCAATCATATTTTTCATGTATTTATCATTTTCGTGTAGTAGGGTCCATAAAAAGTATACAACATGGGTACTCCTTGGATGAGAAATCCAATTTTTCATCTAATGAGTGTTTTCACTCGAAATTTGAGTAAACCCATAGGGAGATAAGTTGAAAATACGAGTTGAAAAAATATATATATTTTTTTCCCTCTAAAATATGATGATGTAATCAAATATTATTTTATTATTTCCACTATTATTTTATAATTTCCTTAGGAGGCCCAATTTAGACCTCAAAATTCCCCTAATGTTTGGATTTGTAGTGTTGTATTGAGTCTCCTCGCTTTGGCTTTACCCCTTGTTCTATGGTTTGAGAGTGCCTTTCCCTGGCTTCAGATTTGTGAATCCAAAATCTCGCTTCTTCTGCTTAAATTTCTGCTCGATCTTGGCGGCATAACGATATGCCGTTCCAAGCGAGGTAATGTCAAGGAACTCCATTTCCTCCTGAATGTATTTGTGCAAATAGCGGTGGTACCTGAGCACTAAGTTTCTCTTTGAATCTTTAATACACAACTTTGTGAGCAGGGTATGGAACATATTTGTCAGTTCGCGCACATCTTGATCCCTTTGTTGCTGCAGCGTGGTCCATTGGATGTGCTTGTCCTCATAGCTCCCTATAGGGTAATAGTGTTCTTTGATGCTGTCTCGGAACGAATTCCAAGTGGGTACGACTGAGAGAAGAGAGGGTTCCCTCCCGTCCCTTTCCTCAAAACAGGTTTCCCACCAGTATTTGACATGGGGGGCGGCTTTGAGGAGTGTAAAAATAATATTTTCTCGGTCAGAGAAATCATGGACCGAGAAATACCCTTCCAGCAAATTCAACCATCTATCTACAACATCTGCATCTATCTGGCCTTCAAATAAAGGAATGTCAAAGTTGACTTGTACCTTGAAAGGAGTGGCACCTCCAGAGTGGTTGCTGGATGTATATGCGCCACTGGTGTGCAGCTGTTGAAGGATTTGGGCAAAGTTATCCATCATCGCGTTACTATGTTTCTCGAGGGCCTCCTTGAGCAATATTTTGATAGGATCTCCTGCTCCCTCATCTCTGTTTTCTTCTGCCATGGGATGTCGTCAGGGTTTGCAAAGCTGATCCTGCAAGGGTTCAACCAGATCGAACCTTAACTCCTTATACCTTGAACTCATTGGGGACATGCAACAAAAAATAGAGAAAGAGAAGACCGCTCTGATATCACTGATCCATATTTATGCAGGAGCACAATAAAATACAGAAATAGACATAAACACAGAGATGCAGTGGAAATAAAACTTCATTTCATTAAAATCAAATGACTCAAATATGCTTACAGACATAATGGAAATAAACTAGCTAGGGCGCTAGTAGCTTATCTCTGATAAGAGATATGGCATCTATAGGCCTTTGAACTGTGTTACAATGAGGCTCAAAGGCTTATTTCTTGTTGAGAAACATTGAAAAACCCCAAACATCCAAAAATCTAACCCTAGGAGATGAAACACCAAAACTATGGGCCCCATTTGGGTAAATTGGTACATAAACTTCTCGAGGACGTAACTTTGGCATATGATCTCTATCTGACGTGCTCAATACCTCATTAGAAGATCTATCCAAGGACTACAACTTTTGATGTGAGCAACATCCAAGGAATATCCATGTTGCTCCCGGTTTTTCCAAAAAAACGTCGTTTAGGGCCTCAAAACGGCTCTAGAAGTTAAGGACTCGAAAAACTGCTAAAATAACAAGTTGTGTTGAAACTGAAAAATTGAAAGAACTAATGGTGTGAGTCCAAAATGGAATAGGTGGGTGGTCACCAATATCCACCTGGATCATGTGGCCTCTACTGATTCGACCACTTCAACAAGCCATAAACCAATAGAATTGCACCATCCACGAACCAATAAAAAAGAAACACTTTTCAAAAAATCATTGGCCCATAAAAATAAAATCACCTTGCCCAGTCATATGCCTAGTCAGTGTAGAGACTGCTGACTGGGCATACCTGCAACTCAAATTTTAAAATTTTTGTTTTTTGAGAAAATGGTCAGAACGCGATATCGGGAGCATACGACATCGGTTTTGAGTGAAACGAGTTGCGTTGGATTCAGGGTGATGAGATCTTCGTTTTGGCGCTATTTTCAAGCACTTTTGAGCACTTTGAATTTTGATCATTTTACTGATCCACTGGATGATTGCATCATTTTCATGATTCCTTTAACTATATTAGTTAATCACACACTTGATATTATAAACATTTGCTCATGCTAGGAATCCACAACATAAAAGTAGCACAACATACAACCACATCATTAAACACCAATATACCCTGGAAACCCCGTAGGGTGAAAACCAATAAGCGTTTAATTTTATTATTAAACGCTCATGAGGGTGTTCATCCCTCACTCAATGGTCTATAAGGGAGGCCATACCTTAACCATTGTTATAAAATATTATAAGAAAATGTCATTTAAATACAAAATATCTAGCTTAAAGTTATTACAATCATCATGATATTGTTTACCCACAAATATTCAATCTTTATATTTGTGTGGCCTGGTTGTTCCTTTAGTGGACCATCCTGTAGCTCGCACTCATCTGCATAGACCATTAATTCTTTTCATGCCACCATGTTAAACTTAATCTATCATTTGCATAAGTCACCATTCTTTCTTTCCATTGTTGTCATTGTCATACGTTGATATCATGATTACATAAAGTATTAATCAACCAATTCATAAATCTATATTAGTGATGCTTCACCATCTATTCATGTGCATTCATGAATTGTAAGCAAAATATCATGATATGCTTCCTTTAACAACATTGTATATGCGCTAGTTATGAGCATGTAACTATCAAAGCATTTTTATAAAATAAATACCACATTAACTAATATTTCCTCTACACAAGCACACGTTCTTGCAAGACACATCACTACAATTGTCCAAGCATTCCTTTAAATGAAACTAACATATTAGTTATGATCTTAATGCATGAAAAATACATAATTTTTATCAAAAGAACTATCCCTTCAGCTATTACTTTTGGTGCATGAAAATATGCAAAGAAAGCTAACACAATGAATGATTGTTCCTGTGCATGCAAATGCATATACTTTCCAAAAGGATCTTTTCCAATGTAAGCTAACACAACATGTTGTCATTTCCTGCATGCGAACGTATATTCTGTCCAAACAAAAGCTAACAAAAATCTTGCATGCATATACACCTTATTCCAAAAGAAACTAATATAATAGTTATGATAGCATAAAGTAATCACATATAATTTTTCGAAACAATATAACTCAATAGTTCTTCTATCCATGCAAAGAACATATCTCTATAACATAATGACTATTCTTTGTGCATGCAAGAGCTTATCATAATAGTTCTTCTTTAATATGTGCAACACATATTCCTTTCTCTACATTTCTACCATCATTAGCTATTATTTTCATGTAAACAAATACATACTTCTTTCTAAAAAAGAAGTTAATATAACTATGTCTCTATATATTTCCACATGCAAGTTTCTCTTGCTTCCCTTTCAAGAAATTACTATAGATAACCATCTTTTATGCATAAAAACAAGTCAACAATAACAAGGTTAACTAAATTTTTCATGCACCTAAATCAAGAAAGTAACACAATTCATCTAGTCAAGAAATATTTTTAAGAAAATTAACATAATAACTTTCTTTATCTACAAGAATAAACATATTTTCTATATCACAATGACTACCATTTTGTGCATGCAACATGTGTTTTTTCAGCACAATGACCCTTACTTAAATGCACCTGATATTTTCAAAAAACAAGCATGTGTTCTTGTTCTTGTTCTTGTATGAAAAAGATTCATATGCGTCTTTTAAGAAAATAATCTTTATTTTTCTTCAGTTCATGCACAAAACTCTTATGCAAGTATTTCTGCACTCAAATCATTGCAGTCTTTAAATAAACAATATGGGTACTATATGCACACAGATTCATGAAAACTCTTTGAAGAAAAGTAGTCTAATTAACTTTTCTATTTTCCAAGAATATGCTAAAAAGACATTTCACTTTAATATTTTTTTTTTCAAGAATTAACATGGAAATTTATTTCAAAAATTCCAATATAATAGATATTATTACTGTGCACATATTCCTATGAAGAGTGAATCATGCTAATATCTCTAGAGAAATTAATAATCTAATTTTCTCTCATAATTTCAATCTTTTCTTTAATGAAATAACTTATTTTCTATCTTTTCATAAGAAAATTAGCATACCTTCTTTTCATGAAAAATATATTTCCAAGAAATTTAATGCCAAAATTGTTCCTTCTGTACATGCAAGTGCATATTTCTTTTCAGAGAATCTTACACAGTAACTTTTCTTTTCAGACAAGTAAGTGTTTCTAACTTAAGAAAAATTGGCAAAATAATTATTAACTGTGTGCATTTAGCATGTATTCATTTTTCAAGAAAACTATTAAAAGAAAAATCACACATTATTTTCAAGAAGCTTGGCTATTTGTATGGGTTAAAACAGTCACGAGGGATGTGGTATCAGAAATATGATACATATATATGGGGACTTGGCTTCACCTGAAGCAAAGAGGATCACTGTGTGTATTTTAAATTAATTGGTTACCGTGTTATTTATTTGGTCTTATATGTGGAAGATATGTTGTTGGTTGGAAATGACAAAGAAATTATCTAGGATTTGAAGACACAACTGTTCTCCAAATTCGACATGAAAGATCTTGGTGCTGCAAACTATATTTTGGGCATGGAAATTAAATGAGATCGAGCGAAGAGGAAGCTCTGGTTAAAATAAAGGAAGTATGTAAAGACAATATTGCAGAGGTTCAATATGAAAGATAGTAAACTGATGAAGATTCCTGTAGGTGTAACGTTATCTTTTGAACAATATGCCAAGACATAAGAAGAAGAAGATGACATGTCCCATGTTCCGTATTCAAGTGCAGTGGGTAGTCTGATGTATGTAATGGTCTATACTAGACTGAAAATTTCACATGCGTTGGGAGTATTGAGCAGGGTTATGTCAAAACCAGGGAAGGAGCATTGGTCAACAGTGAAGCGGGTTTTCAGGTATTTGTATGACACTAGTGATTATGGTTTGTGCTACCATGGAAGACTAGGATTGGACATAGTTTTAGATATTTGTGGCTTTGTTGATGCATACTGGGCTGGAGATCTGGATCAAAGATCTACATGTGGGTATGTGTTTTTCCTATTTGGAGGTGCAGTTAGTTGGATGAGTAAAATACAGTTTGTAGTGACTCTTTCAACATCAAAGGCAGAATACATGGCAGCCAATCATGAAAACAATGAAGTAGTTTGGTTTTAGAGATTGTGTTCAAGTATGGGGTTGGTGCAACGAGCTATAAGGATATATTATGATAGTCAAAGTGAAATTTTCTTAGATAAGAACACTTCTTATTTGATCTGAAATGTGAGAACTTCTTATTTCTAATACAGAGATGGACTGTAGGGGCATTTACAGGATTTGTCACCTTTAAAGAAAGGATGAGATCCCGAAGCTTGCTCGCCCTTTACAGACTCTGCCTAAAGAAATAATAGAAGTAATCACTAATGATCTATAAATGAAACTACTTGTTTGCTGGTGCAAGGTTTTCATTATCCATAAACTTATGTGTGCAAACTGTTTAATATGTTTTGAAATTGGAACAAAATGCTTTTGGTGAATTTATGAGTCTTTTTGTGTGTAGGAGGCTTATTTCTTTTTACTGTTTAACATTTTTAACTCTGATAAAACACAACAAATAAATCACAGAATATAACACAGCATATGATAAGACAGTTCAGCCCTCCTGGGTTACATCTGCTGGGTCCAAGGCCCCAAAATGGGCATGTCCTTGCTCTTATTATGCTCAAAATTAGTTATACAGTGTGAAGAAAGACTAAAAAGGCACAAATAGCTATAGAAATGAGTTCAGAACACTGAAAACAGTAAAGATAGGATTTTTTTTCACCTCCAAAGGTTAACCATAGCCCAATACAGCTCCAACACTCCCTAGGCCCTAATGGCTCTCCAAGCTTCTCTGTTGAAAAAGTACCTGAAGATGATCTCGGTTGCCTCTACAACCTACACCATTGGCTCTGGAATGCTCAAATTAGTCAAAAATGACTTTTGGTTCACCTCAAATGGTTAACCATAGCTCAGCATAGCATCAACCCCAAAATGGCCCTGGTGGCTAAAAAATATTCTCTGAAACTAAATAGGTTGATGATCAGCTCCAATGGCTCTGAAACCTGTCTCAATGGCTTCAAAATGCTCAAAAAACCCGAAATCAAAAAAAATTTCGTTCAAAAAGGTTCTCCCTAGCAAAAATTATGTCCCCCTGAAGTTTTTTCCCAGTTTGCCCTAAATAAACTCCACCAAATCTGGGCTAACTGGAGTTAGGCCCGCTAACTATGGCAATCACGCCTAAAAAGGTGGACTCCGCCAACTTTACCGTGCGGTTAGAGGAGGCATTTATTGTTATGGTTAATGCAGTCACATTGTAACTTCCGCATAAAAAGTCGGGTTAAAACCGCCGACCAACAGTTTACATTAAATGTGGCATTAAAATTTTAAAACATGGCCACATGGAGTGGAGGTCAATCCGTGTTGTAACCGTCGGTTGTGGAGCCCCCAGTTTCGGGCGGTGGTCATATCATACGGTTGGGCTAGCCCCTTTAATTTTCCGGCGCATTGTAATTTGAACCTTAAATATGTATCAAACCCAATATATATCAAGAGCTAAAGTGGGGGCCAACGGTAAGCCGTGGGCGCTATAACCCGGATGTCTCGGGTTCGATCCACCAAACTTGCAAAAATTTTAACAACCAAATTCTCGATGGCCTGGGGCCACATGGCGGCCTCCGGGCCTGCCACGTGGCGGCCTCTGATTGGCCACCAAAAATCCAAGTCAAACCTTAAACCAACCGTCGAGTGCCACTTGTCGCAATCCAATTGGACCAGGTGGAATATTTTGAGGAATATTCCAGGGAGTATTCTGAGGAATATTCTAGGAATATTATTTTTTTAAATTTTCAAATTGAAAGTCAAAGCTGGTCAAACTGGTCTTTTTGCAGTTTACTGAAAACTTCAAAGCTGCATAACTTTCACATACAGTGTCGGATTTGAGCGCCGTTTCTGGTGCCGGGATCGTATTGACAAGGCCTATCCGGTCGCTTAGGTTCCAACCAATTTTGTGCAATTCCAATTTTGAGCATTTTTACAACTTAGAACATGATCACCTGATCACACCTCCCAAATGGGAAGCTTTTGGACCCACAAAAGCTCTCTAATTACAAAAAATGAAGATGGGGAGACTAATTCTCCACTCTTCCAAATTTGAACCACTGAAATATTCCCGATTTCATCAAATTGAGCTTTTCATAAAATGATAAATTTTCCCTTGAATTCACTGGTCGATTGTTGCTAAAACTGACTGAGTCATGATGCAAATTCTTAAAATTTGCAGAACGACAACTATATTTTGCAGAAAACAAATTGTTTCTACAATGATCAAACTTCAAAGAAGACTTAAAACAAGATTCACCTTTCCAACTATTCACATGGCGACTTTTTGATGAATAAACTCTATACTCGTGTCGAAACCCGACCAAGTTTTCTCGCCATAAAAATCTGCCATTCTGAAACCAACATTGATCCATGCTGAACTGTGTGCCCTCTTTGCTTGCATGCCTTTCCATCTCATGGACTCTTACACTGCTTTGCACTGACACTTCGTCCTCTGCACCGATCGACACCAAAGGTACCTTGTGCAACATAATGTCATCTTCTTTCAAAGACGAACTGTTATAAGACTGAGACATATCATTAGCAATATCATGAAAAGGTAAATGTACAAAATCTTGTCGTTTCAACATCAACAAAGTCAGATTTTGGCTTGCATTAACTAGCCTTTTCAATTGACCTACATGGACTAAAGAAGATTCTAGCTTCTTCTTATGTGCTCTCACAATGTACTCTTTTCCATCCTTGTTGGGGCCCTTGTTTTTGGAAAATTGTTTGGAATATTTTTCATTTTGAATAAAGGATGGCCTTTTTGTGTTGCGGCAAGATGACACATGGCAATCACGACCAAGTCGTGACTATAGCAAGCCGCGGAGCTATTGAGGTGGCGCAGAAGCAAGAGATAGCTGAAGACAGCAGATGCATGAGGATAGATGGCAGAAGATAGAAAGTGGAACACATAGATAACAGGGGAGAAGCTGGAAGCAGCCGAAGAAGAACAAAAAGAGGAACTAACGGTTGCGGAAGTGGGTGAATAAACATCAGTCACCCGACCAAAAGAAGAAGAAGGCTATCGGAGACGGAACGCAGAGCAACTGAAGGAGATCAGCCAGGATATCTCTGTAGTTCCTAGGGCTCTCTCATTTACCTTTCTGTTATGTAAGGCATCTGTATCAGATTGTAAGCTCTCCTTGCGGAAGCTATGTAACGATGGTTGTGGATGAATATATCAATACAGTTGAAGGTTAATGTCCTACTGTGTAATTCTTATGCATGCATGATGGTCGCGATGGTTTAAAATTTTAATTGCTTAATACATGTTTATGATCTAAATGCTCTTGTGAATATATCTATGTTTATGCAATCTGTTTAATGGTAATCATGAGTTGCAGATCCATTCCTTGCTATCGATCTATTCCCATCCTGCATGTGGTTGCGACACGCCTCGGGTGAGACTCTTTGCTCTCCGGAGTAGGGTGATAATGCCGACGTGGTTCTAGACTACAGCGGATTCCCTTGTTGGCCACAACTCCTGAACCTGGGTCTTGCCTGCGAGACCTGATTCCTCACCAACAAATGGTTCTGTTGCCGGGACTTGCATGATATGAGGGGAACTAGATCATGGTCTCAAGGATCTACGAAGGCGAAATACGGCGATGGTGGGATAACCATTTGGATCAGTTCGTTGCTCAGCAAGCAGACTTGACCAAGCAAAAGGAGGGGGCGATCAAGGAGCTCGTCCTTTTCTTAGATTCAGCCAGTGATACTTACGAGATCCTCTGGGGGAAGTTCCCTAGTGACCTGTATAACTGGTTGCGGAGGTTATAGATGAAGGTGCCCAGGGATAGCTCGCGGAAGATAAACCGCAAGTGGGTGCACGGGGATCTGGTGGCCCTGCATCGATTGGACAATGAATTGACCCGCGCGGTGGATTTTTGGGTAGGGACCACTTTGAACGGATATATTGTAGAGTTTGTCGCTGAGTGCTACCAATCCTTCTCGAAGGCTGAAGCTATTTTCCGTTCCGGTTTAAGGGGGAAGCTGCTTAAGGAGATTTCGTTGTGGATTAAGGCCCTGATGGTGGACGAGGGTCTGATGGAATTTCAAAAGAAGATCATGGAAGCGTAAACCTCCGGTGCTGGGGGAAGGGCTGAAGGGACAGATGCTACGTAGAATGTGAGGCGGGGAGTGGGGAATGTATGTTGAGGCCGCACGAAAGTTGAGGGAGCGACGTGCACATCGGCGGGCGCAGATCGCCGATAGGTGGCGAAAACGGGTGATGCGGGATTTGAAATGAAGGGAAACTGATAGGAAGAACCAGAAGGAGGCGCCTCAGAGGATAGGAATTATGGACGCGGATACCTGGGAAAAAGAAGGGACCGCTGTGGGAGTGCGGCGGGTGCATGGGAGCCCAGCTAAGCAAGAAAGGGAGATGGTGACTGACGAAGACGATGTGGGGATGCAGCCTGATGAGAGTTCCGATGGTGCATGGTACGTCGCGATGCAGCGGTTGTTTCGAGAGCGTACGACATTCATTTCTCTAGGCAGCCCTGCTTCCCACACTCTGCATGGCAAGGATCCCTACCTTCCCCTGGTACCTTATCAACCTGTAAGTAATATTTTTGTCAAGTTACAAGCATTGAGTCAATTACGTAGCAGTTCATTGTTGACGACGACCCACGTGACTAGCAGCGTCACTGGCAGTATTGAATTCCCCAGTGGGACAATTGTGCAAACGGGACCCGGAGGATTTATCCTAGTCAGCCCTCCGCAAGTAAATATGGCCGGGTCATTCACCCGGTATCCAGAATTCTCTGGTCGGGGCAACGATGATGTAGAACAACACTGGTATCTCTGCGAAGCCATTTGGAGGGCTCGCCAGACACCAGACGCAGGGAAGTTAATAGAGTTCTAAACCATGCTCAGAGAGAGAGCTCTACGGTGGTTTATAAAGTGGTCCGAGGCCCATCCTAATCCAGTACTCGCAGATGTAAAGCGAGATTTTGTACGCGAATTCAAGTTGCCCCAGACGGACCAGCAGGGTCTGTCCGAGGTCTGGGAGATTAAGCAGAAAGAAGGAGACACTGCATGGGAGCTGATGAGGCGCTTCAAGGACGCGATCGGGAAACTCAGCAACCCGATCGATCCAAACCATCAGAGGGATTGGTTCATCAAGGTTCTGCTTCCCTTGACGCAAACCCCCCTCACACAGCAGAAGATTGAAAATTTGCAGGATGCTTTAGAGTAGGCCATGAAAATAGAGGCCATGGCGGGCTACCCTCAGGAGTATCACGGGGTGCCGGCTCCGCAGGATCCTTCCTTAGTGGGCCTACAGCATCAGATCGCTAGTCTGACAGAGAAGCTCAAGGAGATGCAACCTATAAGACCATCCAGGTCGAACGTTTGGTGCACTCATTGCCTGGTCGAAGGCCACGTCACAACTGAATGCCCTAGGCTGCGTGGCGTGGGTGTGGGACCCTTTGTTGCGGAAAACCAGGGGGGTCCACCCTCTGTGGGGGGCGCAGCAATGAGTCCGCAGGGGGTATACTCGCCGCAACAGCCCTATGCGGGGTTCCCACCGCAACCGAATGCAACCACCACGGAATACTGTGAGATTTTCCGGACGATGGGACATCCACCTCGGATGTGCCAGATACTACAGAAGTATTCCACCGTCCCAAACAACGTATATTGTGAGTTTTGTGTTTCCATGACTCATAACACTGAGCAGTGCAGGGCTCTCGACGTACTCGCCGATAGATTGGACCGTCCCTCCTACAGGGTGAACGAGGCTTCCAGGGGAAGAGGCGGCGGTATGCGCGGAGGCCACACCGGGGGACACGGTCCGGTGAAATGTTACAACTGTGACCAGTAGGGTCATGTGGCTCGGGAATGTCCCCTTCCCCGACGCCCCTGGTGTTCCCAGTGTCGTGTGAACGCCCATGCTACAGAGGACTGTCCAGAACTCATCAAGAAGTGGGAAGAACGGGTACGACAAAGGGCCACGAATTTGGTAAATTTCGAGTCGTGAGGAACCGCGACTCCGACCATGCAGAATGTGGCAATCATCACGAGGGGTGGAAAGAAGATGGGTGAGGACGCCCATGGAAGGGAGCCGGTCCGGGCTATTCGACCTGCCTCCCCCAAACAACTGATCCGGCCAGACACGCAGAAGAAGTACTTTCAGGAGGCCGTGGAGGCCTTTGCTCAGCTGCGAGAAGCCGGGGGCCTTGAGATACCCCCGACGACTGGTTCTGGCGAACAGAGCACCACGGGGACCTTGATTGAGGAATGGCTTCAGCTGTTCCTCAAGATTGTTGATGATGCTTCAATGCGGGACCAGCTCAAGCGTACCCTGCAAGACGCACTGCAAGGAAGTATAGGGCAGAGGGACTTGGGTAACACAACACCCCAGTATGTGCAGCGCGTCAAGCGGAACAAGAGACGAACGGGAAAAGAGTTTCGGCTGAACACGCAGGTTGCGGGATTCCAAATCAGCAACACCATGCTTGATTTGGGGTCCGACGTCAACATCCTGCTGCGGAAGATGTGGGAAGCTCTTGGAAGGCCACGGCTGACCTACTCGCCAATCCAACTCAGAATGGCGAACCAACACTGCATTCTGCCGATCGGCTGACTCGAAGGTGTCGAGGTCGACATTGCAGGGGTAAAGACCTACACCAATTTTGAGGTTATCGATATTATGGGCAACAAGGATCCTTATCATGCCTTGCTAGGCATCTATTGGGCTTTTGAGAATCACGCCATCATCGATCTCAAAAAGGAGCTAATGATCTTCGAGGATGGGGAGGTACGAGTCACGCAGCCCCTCGACCCGTATCAAGGTCCGCGATACACCGAAACTGTGGACAACCGAGCGGACGCGCAGATGATGGATCACCTTTATCATATGACTGCAGGGAAGCGGGAGGACTATATCAACCCGACCGCAACAGGCTCTATCAGCTTGCGCAGTGTCCAGAGCTCGGAGTTGGGTTCAGAACTCGTGTGGGACGACTGGCAGCAGGGTGGGTACAAGACCAGTGCACGGAGATGTGTCGCCATTGCACGCGTCTGTGGGGTCGGTGCTGAGTTTAGGGAATATCCCACCCTGTTGAACATGTAGGCTGTCAATACCTTTATTGAAAAGGTGGAAGACACGGTTCCAGAAACCCGCAGAATACCACTTTTGGACATCGCACTACAGTCCACGTCAGCAAGGTGGTGGAGGAACCACCGCACCACCTTGTCGCGATGGATTTGCGCGACTCAGGCTCTGAAGGCACAGTTTAAGGAAGACGAAAGCCCTCGAAGCAGGAAAAGGTACAAAGGGACTTCTGATCCGCGGGACCACGTGAGGAGCTGTGAGGAGCAATGGCAAGGGCTAGGATACCCGCAAGATCTGTGGGCACATCGGTTTATCCACTCCTTGGATACAATCCCCCATGCTTGGTACTTGGAAGAAGAGCGGAAATGAGGAACCCGCTCGTGGCAGGAAGTCATGGACAAGTTTGTTCGGTGCTTCTCGTTCGAAGGGGAGACAGAGCAGGAATCTCGGGCATTACAAGCGATCAAGGAAGTCCTGTTTTTCCGTGGCCCCGAGGCCGATGGGGGCTCGATTGCATCATGTCCCGAGGCCAGGCGCGAGTTGGTTTGCCAACGGATTGACAGAAATCCAGACGATGACAGCCTGGAGGACCTCAGGGACCTGTTGTTCAAGCTTTAGCATTAGCCACGGGAGTCCCAAAAGATAGACAAGGCACACATTAAAACTTTGTACCAAATAAAAAATATTCCAAGGATGGGCCGTAAGCAAACGAAGTGGTGAAATCCGCATGTATGAAAGCCCATAGAAGAAGTGAAGCAACGGGCGGAGTGTATAAATTGCAAACAAAAAAGAGATATAAACATTAAAGGGGACGCCAGCCAAACACATGAACGATGTATTTAAAAGGGCCACGGGTTATATACGACAGCGTATGGAGTAAGTCCGAGGGGGTCGAGCTGCGGGGAAAGGACGAGACCCATACCCCCGCGGACTTACGACACGTGGCATGGTAAGGTCTCACAGTGGAAAAGGGATGGTAAGGATGGGCCACGGGAGGTGATCGCGTGGCAGAGTAAAGACGGACCCGCATAGTAGAGAAAGACAAGTGTTAGTCCGGCGAAGGAAATCATGCGCGGTAAAGGTTGGACAGCGTACGTGGATAAAAGGTAAGGTAAGTCCATTAGGTCAGCTGGTACTAAGACCCGTACCAGCTTTTAACCCGACACGAGGCGCTCACCTACACCTTGATATACCCAATCCCCACGCGCCACGTGTCCCATTGTCAGTGTCCTTACGACTCTTGCCTTTTGTCATCTTACTTATCCACCTTTTTAACCCAAACAGTCCACCCCAATGGTAACAAACTCCCGTATTTCTCTCTGGTAAAACGTCATAGGTAGTTTTCTACGGCGAATACCGAGTGGGGAAGAACGCCGGGTATATCCAGATCACTGTCACGGTTCCCCGCGTCGCTTTCCCGAGCATTGTCACCCTCTGTTCAGGTATTCCATTCTCCGTTTTCCCTCTTTTCCCTTTTCTCTTTTCGAAATTGTTAAAATGTCTGCCATGGGAAGAGGAACGCCCAAGAAAAACGAACCTGAAACCCCCCAACTCCGTGAGTCCAGAAACCCCCCTGGTTTTGAACCCCTCTACGACTTGCAGTCGGGTATCTGCGACCCAAAATATCCTTTTGACATACGCAGTATCAAGCCCCTGCTTTTTGGTCGCCACTGCAAAGATGCCGACCGTTTCCGAGTTATCGTGTCTGGTTTCTATCACCATATCACCCCCCAGGTCCATTCCTGTGTCGATTTCATCATCTGGCTCAGAGACTCCTATGATGTACATCGGGAGGCTTTCGTTTCCCCTCAAGGGAACGTAATCTTTTCCCTTTCCCCCGATGTCATTAAACAGGCCATCTGTTTCCCTTCCAGTGATACATACTTCAGTTTCAAAGATGAAACCTTGCTCGCTCAGTTCAATAAGCAGTCAAGAGAATTCCGCTGTGCCTTCATATCCTCCATAACCATCGACCAGGCCACTGCCCTGCCTTCATTGGAGCCTTTTTCACTAATTTTGTTTGCCGAAGAAGTTCGACCTGTTCTGTCTCTCATCGCCGGCCTTTTGGGGGTAGGAAGCCCGGAAGACATTTCTTCAGTATGCATTCACTTTTTGTGGCTCATGTCACAGAATGGGGTTACATTGGACATTCCAGGCTTCCTCTCCTCGACCATCCTGGCCCAATTTCAGGGGCTCGCCCAAGCCCGAAAGTTTCGCTTCTGCTCATTGGTTTTCTACCTCTTCTTGTTCCAGCATGCGGATAAGTTCGACCATTTGGGGTTAGATAGGATGTACTCTGAGAATTCCCAGCCCAGACCAGTCTTCGATTGGAATTACTCTGTCCGCCAGTTACCTAGGGGAGAGGGTTATGCCACTTTCGTGAATACCTTCATGTCTATCGCCTACACCATCATTCACGACGCCCCTTCCCCTAGGGTTTTCCCAGAGATGAAACGCTGGCTGCAGGCTGGGAAATACCAGTGTACTGGTGATTGGTTCCTGTCGGAAGATTATACTGAAATTCGGGTCTATGGAGCCGAAGTTGCCCCATACCGGCTACCAGCTTTCCCCGTCCGACGAGTTTATGCCCTCGAGTACATCCGGCAAGCCCTCAAAGCCGACCAGGTCCACTTTGTTCCTGCTAAGAAGGGCTACATCTTAAGGCTTCCTGTCCAAATTGGCCCCTTTGTGGTAAACTCTAGATATGCCCTCCCAATTGCCGAAAAAATGTTGCAGAACATGGACCTGAAGTTAGGGGAAAGCTGGGCTTATGACCCACGGGAGATCATTTCAAATAAAAGAAAATGAAACAGGTCTACGCCCTACATTCATGAGTCCAGGCCATTTCTGGAGTGGAGGGCTAACATTGAAGTTTGGCCTACGTTTTCGCAGATGGAGACAGACTCGTCTGCTACAGGAGGAGAGGAAGAAGTGAACAAGGGCACAGATGAGCAAGAGGCAGGTACTTCAGGAGCAGCACCACCACCACCCAAGAGGCAGAAGGTTTCCACTAGCGAAGCAGAAGTCATCGGAGAAGGGATAATACTGGAGCCCTTCACGAAATTTGGTCAATTCGATAAGGGCAAGGCAGGTATAACAGTGTTGAGGGACAGTGTCGCCTCCTCCGATTACACTGAAGTCACGCAAGCCATTGTCGAGCCCACTCCATCCAGGACGAGTGAAAGGGAGTGGACAAATAAAACTGTCCGAGACAAGTACAGGGCCGAATTAGGGGGGTTCGTTGAAAAATACCATACCAGGCTCTCCGCTTCTGTCAATGCTGACACTGAAAGCCTGGTACTGTCTATAGCGGAGGCCATCCTGGACCCCAATTCGGATGTTCCGAGTTATAAGGTGCTCGAATTGGCTATTGATATGCAGAAGGTACCAGTACAGGATATGACTGACCTGTTCCAAACAGTCTGTGACATGATGAAAGACAAGCTATCCCAGATTACCCTCGCATTGAGGAAGATAGAACATAAATATGAAAATCTAAGGGATTCCTTTACAGCAGAACAGAATGCTTGTCGTGCCAACGCACATCAGGTGCGCGTTCTTCAGGACCAAATTAAAAATACAGATGATGGAGGGAAAGGTTCACAAGCAACCCTTATAGCTAAGTTGCAGAAAGATATCTCAGCTGCTAAGAAACAGGCTCGTATACCGGGTTCACATCCTGTACAAACTGCTGAATTGGTGCGGGTAGAGGAAGAGAAAAACGAACTGTCTGCTAGGCTGTTCAGGGAAAGAGAAGAGAAAGAAAAGATGGCTAAAAGGATCGACGAGCTAGAAAGCAGAGCCACGGAGCTACAGACCCGGTGGGATACACACAGTTGTCACGCAGCTGAAACATCAAGCGGAACTGGTTCAGCGACAGCACGACTATCCACGGCTATGGCTGAGATCGAAGTGTTAGAAAAACAAACATCCACTGCCAAGCAAAGGGTCTTAGAGTTGGAGGGCGCCCTGGCTGAAAAGGCCAGAACAATTGAAGGGCTACAAAGTGAAGTCGAGGAAGGAAAAAGGGTCACGGCGGAGCAACATCAAACCATTGCCGAGATGAAGAGTCGAGCAAAGGGGAATCTCACCCTGCTCGAGGCCAGAAGTTTAATATGGTCGGACATAATCACGGCAGTAACCGAGCAGTGGGAATTCTTGACGATGATGGGGGAGCTCAAGTCCACCCTTCCCTATCTAAATAGAAGGTTGCAGGAGGCCAGGAGTAATCTGTCTAATAGAGCTCAACACGTCGGCGACTACATCTCTTTTATTTATGCGCTAAGGGCGAACGACTTGGGGAAACATGGCATCCCCAGTCGATTTATGGAAATCAACAAGTGTCAAAAGATTATTGATAAGGAGGAAGCCCGAGTAGCAGCTTCAGAGGTCCTTTAACAGGTGGCTGACAGTGTTGAACAATTCGACAAGGTTTGGGATGAGATCATCTCAGCCGGACTCCCTTCCTGTTGGGAACCAAATGCCCCTGCCGTGCTTATGCTCCCAGATCAATACACATCACGTTTGCAAACGGAGAGGGATCGGTCAGACCTCCAAATGGGGAAAGCAACTCAGCTAAAGGCTACTACCATTGTCACAGTCCTCAGGAAGGAGTTTAGTCTCCTTCACATGATCAGATATCGTCTCCCAACTGAGGCAAACATTCACACCCTCGGCGAAGCGTTTATCAGAGTGGAGAAGCTCTCAGCAATGCCAGAACCTACCCCCGATAGCCAGCAGAGACTGACACAATTCATGAGTCAGCATACCAGTTCCTCTGCCAACGTGCCTCCTCCAGCATCTGCAACGGCTTCTACTCACTTGCGCCCATGACATTTCAGTTTACTCATGATATGGCCTAAACGACCTTTTTACTTTCATTTAAGTTTATGTTTTTCAAATTTCCGAGTGGGTTGTTTTTCCCCCACTCTTGCATTTTCACTTTTTACATCAAACATTGGTCTCAGTTTCGGTTTTGAAATTGGCCCGGGGCCTGTTTATGCATGATGGGAGAGCTGTTTCCCCATCATGATATTTTGTTGTTATGATAATGACTTGTAACAAATTTTGTTCATGCGAAGAAGATATTTCCCCGAAATATCTTCTCACTGAAAGGAAAATGAATCATATAATAAGTCAGAGAAAAGAAGAAAGAAGGGTTCCAATTCTTCAGAATAAACTGACTGTGTAAAGATTTTCTGTGTGTGTTTTGTAATGACTCAAATGCTAATGTGAAGAGCCCGTCGGGTTTCAATGATAAGGAGTTACACTTTAAAGAGGATTCTGGACTTGTTTTATGGTAGTGTGTGATTTTCTCCTGCTTATTGCAATGTCGTTGTTCATTTCATTTACATCCATGTCTCTGGTGTTATATTCTGGAATGCGAGTGTCCCGTTGTTTTTTATATAAATTTATCTCTCTGATACTTATATCATTAGCTTCCTGGTACTTTAAAATAGCTCAGATATAATACAGTGTTTCATCTTCCGTTCATACATATTTCTGCTATATTGGCTATTACGAAGTGCTATTGATGAAAGTTGCCTGCATATATGGATTCTTAGTCGAATAAGCCCATCATATGCTGTGAAACTCTTCTTGGTGTTGTCTTCCTGATAGTTAATATCTCCTTTTTCTATACAGCTCATTATTCATCGTTATATATACCTCTTTTCTGCCATATACCATGAATCCGGCCCTGTTTACTGTGGATTGTCTTAAAGTTGTCTGATACTGCAGTGTTTGAGTACAGCATTACATTCGTTTAGTATTACTCTTTTATGCTTCAAACTATCGGAAGTTTTGGTCCCACTCAAGTGTCATTCTCTGTTTGTAAAGAAGTAGTATGAGAGCTTTGTCTTGTTAAAGTGCTAAACGCTGTTCTGAATCCTCTGCTCTCTATACATTATAAGATGTCCTAGGCACTGGTCTATAGCAACTCTAGGCTGTCTCTAGGAGTTACAACAGGACCTATATTTCAAAGAAAAGGAAGGCGAGCGCAACATCAACGAAGAACCGACCACTGAAGGCGTCCATTTACAGCCGCTAAAGACCAAGAAGTTAAACATTGGTACGGAGGAGAAGCCTAAATTGGCTACAGTGGGTGATTACTGGGACGAAGAAACAACAAAGGAAATTTTTAGCCTCCTCCAGGAACACGAAGACTTGTTCCCTTCGTTGGTGGCAGATCTGAAGGGCATAAAGGGTGACCTCGGAGAAATGCGTATTGTGCTAAAACCGGATGCAAGGCCCGTAAAGCATCGACCCTATCGGATGAACCCAAGGGTCAAAGAGAAGGTCAAGATGGATATTGACAAGATGCTGGCTGCAGGTCTCATCTTTCCAGTGGAGGAAGCAGAGTGGGTGAGTCTTATCGTCATTCAGAATAAGAAGGACAAGGCGGAGATACGTGTCTGTGTCAATTACAAAAGTCTGAACAACGCCCGCATCCATGATCCGTTTCCCACTCCTTTTAGCGATGAAGTATTGGACCATGTTGCGGGAAATGAAGCTTATTCCTTCACGGATGGTTTTTCGGGTTACCATTAGGTGCGCATTGCGGAAGAGGACAAGCCAAAAACGACATTCACCACTGAATGGGGATCGTTCGCATACCACGTAATGCCGTTTGGCTTGAAAAACGCTCCGGCCGTGTTTTCCTGAATTGTCATCGCTGCTTTTCGGGAGTATATCCACAAGTTCCTGGAAGTATACATGGACGATTGGACTGTCTACAGTGTGCTGAAGAAACATGCCACCCTGTTGCGTACTATGTTTGATCGGTGTCGCCAGTTACAGATTTCCTTGAACTTGAAGAAATGTATTTTTGCAGTTCCTTTCGGCACACTCTTGGGACACGTGGTATGCAAGCAAGGGGTTTGCGTCGACCCCGCCAAGGTCGCGGTAATCATCCATATGGAAGCCCCCGAAACAGTGAAGCAGTTGCGCGCACTGCTTGGGCACACAGGATATTACAGGCGGTTGATCCGCAACTATGCAAAGATCACTGCCCCTTTGGAGAAATTACTGCAGAAGTCAGAAGTATTCCAGTGGACAGAGGAGTGTCGGAAAGCCCTTGACACTCTGAAGGAAAAGCTGGCGACGACGCCCATACTTATTCACCCAGATTGGGATAAATAGTTCCATGTGCATATCGATGCGTCCAGTATCGCACTTGGGGCTGTGTTGGTGCAACCCAGGGAGACGAAAGTTGACCACCCAGTCTACTTCGCCAGCCGCAAGTTGTCTAATGCGGAAAAGAAATACACCATGACTGAGCGGGAGGCCTTGGCAATGGTGTACTCTCTCCAGAAGTTCCGCCACTACCTTCTTGGAGGAAAATTTAAGTTCTTTATGGACCACTCTGCATTGAAGTACTTGGTAAATAAGCCTGTTTTGGAAGGAAGGATCTGTCGGTAGCTGCTGCTCTTTCAAAAATTTACGTTTGAGGTGATCGTCAAGCCCGGGAGGTTGAACGTCGGGCCCGATCATTTATCCAGATTGGAGACGGGGGAGAACGACGGCTCACTTGATGATCAGCTGCCGGATGCTGACCTCTTTCGGGTCGAAGCGGTACCGGATTATCTGGCCAACATTGCCACCTATCTGACCACGGGGCAATGCCCTCAGGATTACACCCCGCTCCAGAGACGACACTTGGTCGTCCGTGCTGCCGAATACCAACTGATTGCGGGACAGCTATATAAACTAAGTCTTGATGAGGTTCTGCGCCGGTGCGTCCTTGACCACGAGCGCGAGGCTGTGATGTGGGAATGCCACAGTGGGGTTGCAGGAGGGCATGTTGGGGCAAAACCCACCGCGAGGAAGGAACTTCAGGCTGGCCTCTGGTGGCCAACGGTCCATGCAAATTGCAAGATATTTGTTAAGCGATGCGATGTCTATCAGCGAACGGGGAGGCCCTCTCACAGGGACGAGCTTCCGTTACACCCAGTGCATGTGTTGCGGCCATTTGAGAAATGGGCTGTCGACTTTGTAGGTCCTATAGCCCCGGTCGCCAAACACTCCAAGGCCCGATACATCATTACCGCAACCGACTACCTCACTCGATGGGCTGAGGCAGCGGCGGTACGAGACTGCACGGAGGATACAGCAGCACGGTTTATCTTTGAAAACATCATCAACAGGTTTGGCTTCCCACGAAGTTTAACCAGCGATCAAGGTACGCATTTAATTAATGCCACGGTCAAGTTGCTGTTGGACACGTTTATGATTCAGCATCACAAAAGCAGCCCGTACCACCCGCAGGCCAATGGTACTGTCGAAGCGTTTAACAAAATTCTTGAAAAGGGGTTAACAAAGATCTGTAATGCCCAGCGGGATGACTGGGATGAACGGTTACCAGCTGCGCTTTGGGCCTACCGAACTACGGTGAAGTGCTTGACCAATCAGACATCGTTCCAGTTGGTGTATGGCTAGGAAGCTGTGATCCCCGCCGAGTTCACGGTACCAAGTCTTTTAATTGCCACGACTCTCAAGTTCTCGGAAGAAGCATCACTCCAGGAGCGCCTACATGAGTTACAGGAATTGGACGAAGCCCGGTTCCTGGCGGAGTTTTATCAGAAGGTTCAAAAGGATAGACAGAAAGCGTGGCACGATTGCCACATCAAGAACAAAGAATTCCAGGTTGGTGGCAAGGTCCTTTTATATGACAGCATGTTGCAGAAGTTCGCAGGAAAGCTGCAGATGCACTGGTTAGGACCTTACTTTGTCATTGAGATTAGAGAGTCCGGTGCCGTTCGTTTGGCTCAGCTAGATGGTACTGTTTTACCGGGATGGGTGAATGGCGCACGCCTAAAACCCTACCAGGAGTAAGTTTCTTCCAACATTCATAAATAACTCTCGCAACCAAGAGCACCCGTAGAGTAGTGTAGTCGAATAACTCTCCCGCAACCGGGATGAGCATAGGTAGTGTTTTCTGTTCCTGCATCATTCATCAATAAGCCCCTCTGTTGCGGGACCGCACCGCAACTGACTGTGGTCGGGGAGGGGCGCATCCAGCGTGTCATCCCCGTAGGCTTCCTAAACGTGTCAATGTCAGTCTGAGTCATGTCAGTTAGTACTTGTGTCAGTCCATAGGATCGTCTAGATTTGCATCATAAATTACCATAATTGGAAGTAACCTTGCCATAATCATTTTTCCATCATCCACAGCTACCCCAGCCGTCGCATCTGCCCATTTCCCCATGCCATCATCAGCAACTGTTAGAATACCCATTGGCACGCGATTGATCGCACGATTATCGCAGAAAAGCATTCCAGCAAGAATTAACTCGCTAAGGGGTCTCATCAACTCCACTCGTGCCAGGTGATGACATAACTTGCATGACACCCAAAAGCACGAGAATGCCGAACCAGTTCGAATTAGCAATTGCAGCAGCACCAGAGCAGTTGAAGTCTCAAAACGCATAGAACCAAGAGGGGAGCCCAAGGCGAATTCTACAGGTCTATCAGCATCGAGCCAAAATGCCGAAGGCCATCCCAGCTGTCATTGAACCAGAGCTCGACAACAGAATCCACAAGACCGAGTCCCTGGTCGGGAAATATGATAATGCAGCCTTGATCGATGCCAATCTTTCAGACTCTGCCGAATTCCCGTCCCTCCATTGGTAGGTGTATATGGAGCACTACTACACCCCAGTCGGAAACACAGCCAACCGAATGTTGCCAGAGTTCAGGGGCCTTCAGCAATCGTCCTTGATGAACTTAAGAAATCTTTCGGTCTTTGGGACCATCGGACTGGCTCTGCAGTGCACGCGCTTCCTCCTCAACCGTATTCAGAATGGATCCTTGTGGCTGAACAAGGAAATTCCCATTCATGCTGAGGATATTCATCACCTCACAGGGCTTTCGCTGAATGGCGCAGACGTCTCGACTGCCTGTCAGACCTCCTCCAAGCGCGCACGAAAGTCGGGAGATGCAGACCTCTATGTCAAGTATGGCACCCACCGGGGGGGGGAAAGGAGCCAAGATAGACCTCATAAATAAGCCTGAGATTCGATTCGCTTGATACCTCATTGCCAGCAAGACAATGAGGCACTACACCAAGGGCGAATGCACCCTGGACACAATCTCCCATGCGGAGCACTGTGTCCAGGGCACCAAGCTGAATTGGTGCTCCTTTGTGTTAAAAGAACTGTTCGACGCGTGCAAGGAGAACTATAAGCGCGCTACTAGTTTTATTTATGGATACTTGATCGTTGTTTTTGCCATGTGGAAATGGCACACTTCACTCATCAGGGTCCCAGCAGAGATTCCCGAGGGCCAGCCCCTCGCAATGAAATTTAATCTGTGGAAGGTGTCACCCGACCCCAACACTAAACAGGTGAATGCAGAGGCGTTTCGGTCCTGGTATGGGCTAATGACGGACGTGGTGGCCAGTCAGCAACGGGTGCCCAGGAACCTGCTGGATGAATATAGTGAGCAAGTGTGGTTCGGGGTAAGTCACAGGCATACTTACCTCCGATCCACTTGCGTGCCGGAAGCCACCTTCCACATGACGCCTTTGAAGTTCCAGCTGGACGATGCCACCTTCCACCGCGAAGTCTGTTCATGGCCGGGGGTCATGAAGCACACCCGCGACGGCCTCCCCAGGTACAACTTTGAGCGGATGTTTCCATTGCAACAGCCTGCCGCGACGGATGCAGCAGCGCCACCATAGGAGCTCCCCGAACCGCTCGTCCCCGTCGTCTGCCACTTCAATACTCAGGTACACAATTTCAATGCGGTGGCCCAGGTTATTTCCAGCGGTGCTTCTCCGTTCCCTTTATTTTCCGAATTCCAGATTTCTCGGTCCACTTTGCACACCCCTACCACTCCTCTTACTTCTCCCCTCCCGACCATTTTATTTACCTCTACAAGCCCTATTATCACCCCGATGGGAGAAAAGGGCTCGGCCCCAGAACAATTAGAGACTCCTCCGGCTAAGTGGGCCCGCACCACCGTAGCCAATCCGGTGGTGGACCTTACTGATGATGATCCGCCACCGCCCACAAATACAGGGGCACTGGTCTAGGAAGAACCCCTTATTGATCCTTCTAAGTTTATTAATATTCGCCCTCCATCCACAACTCCACCTCCATCCACCGTTCCACCTCCACCTCCCACTTCATCCGTTCCATCCAATTCATCTGCCACTGTGTCCAACCCGCTCATCCGAGAACTCTTTGGCGGGGACCACAGGGCTGAAGTTGACTCTAGTACTGCTACCGTAGTACCACCAGTCGACCCTGTGGGCGCAACCCAGGTTTCTTTATCTACTATATTTACCCAGCTGGCCAACATTGGGGCCGACTCGGTCGAGGCTCAGCCCGAGCATGCTGACCCTCCTCCCCCGGGCCAGAATGATCAGCAGGAGCGGCCAGATTTAAATATGGCCAACTCAACGCAGCAACAGACATCGCCGTCCCCTCCGGAGCATTCCAACCGCTCAGTTGCCAGTGGGCAACCCCTGCAAGAAAGGAGGTCGGCCCAGGATGCTTCGGGCACAACTAACTTAGAAATATGGGGTACAGCTCAGCTGTACTTATTCATTCAGAGGGCGGCCCAGCAAGCCGAAAGGCTTCACTCGGAGTTGCAGTAGCGGTGCAAAGAGCAACAACAACAGATCGTGGCGCTTACTGAACAGCACGACCAACTTAGCACGGCGCAGGAACGCCTGCAAGATCAGATAGCCAATGTAACTCAGGTATTTTCATACCTATGGCCCTCGGTAAAGGCTCATTATACCCCGCTGCCTGCCGATGTTGCGGAGCAGAGCATCGTCGCCCAAGCTTTCTACATCTGGACTGCACTCACTGGTCTCCACCAGGAAAATACGGATATCCACGCAGCCTTAGCCGCACGATCAGCGCTGCTCGACCCAACGGCTACCTTTTTATCCCAGGTTGCCGCAAAGCAGGGCCAGGCAACCCAAATGCAGGAAACACTCACCTCTGCGGCGCGCGAGGCGCATGACCTCCTGAAGGGTCTTCAGGAATGCTCACTGGCCTTGACTTTCAAAGCACAGCCAATCTCCGCACAGCTACAGCAGGTTTCCCAAGAAATTCAAGAGGTCACAGACCCCGCCAGGTTGGACCGACTATACGCCCAGGCAGATGAGCTCGAGGTACAGATCCAGCAAACGGAAGCCAATTCTGCCGAGGCTAAACAGGTAATTCATGAGCTCCGCCCACCCCTCCAAAACAGCGCCAGGACGATGCAACAGCTAGCCACCGCGACCGAAGCCCAAATTAGCACGCTGTTCGGGGCTGTCCCAGTTCCCCTAGAAGAGGCCGCTGTCACCAAGATTGCTGACAACATAGATTCACTCTTGCAAGGGTGGCAACATGCTGTATCGGCCTTCACTGAGCTTCGAGCTATAGCATTCCGCAGAGTCCCGGAGTTGGGGCCCTTGTTTGAACAACCGGTAGAAGGCACATAGCAAGAACAGGAGCAAGCTGATGGTGCACAAAGGGAACAGGTGCAAGATGAAGGCACACGGGGCGAATAGGGCACAGGATCAAGCGGGGTGATGGAGATAGAGACTGTCATTTGTGATTGACTCGGGGACGAGTCAAGAAACTGTGGTCGGGGCCTGTTGGGGCCCTTGTTTTTGGAAACTTGTTTGGAATATTTTGCATTTTGAATAAAGGATGGCCTTTTTGGGTTGCGGCAAGATGACACATGGCAATCATGACCAAGTCGCGACTACAACAAGCCGCGGAGCTATCGAGGTGGCGCAGAAGCAAGAGATAGCTGAAGACAACAGATGCATGAGGATAGACGGCAGAAGACAGAAAGTGGAACACATAGATAACAGGAGAGAAGCTGGAAGCAGCCGAAGAAGAAAAAAAAGAGGAACTAACAGTTGCGGAAGTGGGTGAATAAATAGCAGTCACCTGGCCAAAAGAAGAAGAAGGCTATCGGAGATGGAACGCAGAGCAACTGAAGGAGATCAGCCAGGATATCTTTGTAGTTCCTAGGGCTCTCTCATTTACCTTTCTGTTATGTAAGGCATTTGTATCAGACTGTAAGCTCTCCTTGCGGAAGCTATGTAACGATGGTTGTGGATGAAGATATCAATACAATTGAAGGTTACTGTCCTACTGTGTAATTCTTATGCATGCATGATGGTCACGATGGTTTAAAATTTTAATTGCTTAATACCTGTTTATGATCTAAATGCTCTTGCAAATATATCTATGTTTATGCAATCTGTTTAATGGTAATCATGAGTTGTGGATCCATTCCTTGCTATCGATCTGTTCCCATCCTGCATGTGGTTGCGGCACGCCTCAAGTGATACTCTCTGCTCTCCGGAGTAGGGTGATAATGCCAGCGTGGTTCTAGACTATAGCGGATTCCCTTGTTGGCCAAAACTCCTGAACCTGGGTCTTGCCTGTGAGACCTGATTCCTTGCCAACAATCCTTGAACAAGTGATACTTATTCTCATGGCGATAGAAGATTTCCTTTCTGTCATATAAATATGGACTACCCAACACAACACCTGTTATGTCAAGCGGTACTACATCTAGTTCAACCCAATCAACATACTGAGATGTTATGGCGAAGCGCAACATGCACTTTCTTGAGACTTGTAAGTTTGCATCCTTGCATATCCACCCAAGTGGATAAGGCTTTGGATGTCAAATTATCTCAAGTCTCAGCTGTTTGACCAAGTCTTCTGATATGAGATTAGCTTGAGACCCACTATCAAAAAGTGTGTCTATCTTTGTGTGGTTTGAGATTATCCTCACATGAAATAGTTCTATCCTCCTCTTTTCATATTGAGTTTCTTTGTGATAGTTTAATGAGCTAGAACTGGGATTTGATTCTTGTACAACCTCTTTCCCTTTGATGTTCTTTAATACCATGGCGATACTTTTTGTCTCATCACCTGATTCTGAACCTAAGTCCTGTTCAACAGTTGCTACATTTTTCCCCTTTTCTTTGATTTTGTCTTTGTTTTTATATTTCTCTGGTTTCAGCTTAGGATGAAGCTTCCAACAGTGATCTTCATCGTGGCTTGATTTTTAATAGTTCTTGCAAAATAATTTACCTTTTTCCTTTCTGGAATTTGCAACCCTTTTTCTTCCTTTGCTTTTAAAATCACTATCCTCATTCAGTGTGTTAGCCAGCTATAAAATTTGTTATACCAAATGCTGGCTAAAACATTTTTGGAGCCTTCAAGGAACAAATTTTTATGGGAAAAAAGTGTTGACTCTTGAAGACTCTCAAAAGGCCTCATGCCTCTGTCTTTATTTTCACTGTTGTGACCATTTTACATTCTGAAATCCTGCTGATTTCAAAGATAATATACTGTTGCAAACATCATTTTCCTTCTCTCTCCTCTTCCAAAATTAGCCTGGTTTTCTCTCCTCTTTTCCCATAAAATCCCTCATTTTCATATTTTTCCCACCTCCCCTTCCTCAAAACCCCTTTGATAAGGTTTAAAGACTCCTTCTTTGCCTTATCGAAACCCTCAAAACCTTTGAAAAACACTGAAAACTTCATAAAAAATACATATTTTGGTGTAAAGGTTTAAGCCCCTTGGGCTAAGTCTTTAGCTATTTTTGCTCCATACGCCTTGGCGCTAGAACCAAGCGCTAGCCTTCCAAGCACTTATCGCATCGCCCGATTGCGATTAGCCCTTCCTCCATAAACCCCGATCATATGGTTTTTCATATAATCCATGGCCCCGCAGACGGGCGCCAAACCATATTGAATATTAATATTTTGCCCCAGAAAGTATAGACTTTCATTTATATAAATTTTTCAATTTTTATTATGTCCTAAAGTTTTCCGCTGGTGCAAGGTTCTAATCGCTATCCACCATCGATCTGATCTGTAGATCGACGGAGCGCAATCCATCGCCCCGGTGGTCCCCACCAGCCACTTACTATTGCAAAACCAAGCGGATTTCATCGCACTGCTTTTGAGAGCAGGGCGATTTTTTCTATTTCGCAGTGATTCCATTCACCGCCCGACATGTGGCCTTGAGCAAAGTTCAAAATACCACCCTCATCGCGCGTTAAAGGTCGAATGTGGAGTGTGCGCGATATTGATGCGCGCCGTCCGATTTGAGGCTGCTCATCGGACGGTAGTTGCTCTTCGAAGATGCCCGTGCAATAACCAGGGTACGACGTAGTGTTAAAAGCATCTCTGCCGTCGATCTGATCTGCAGATCGATGACCCACACTTCATCACTCCAATTCCTTGTCCAATCAGCATTTTCGGACCCAGGGTTTTATTTCGCCCTAATTTTATTGAAAATCTGAAGTCCGGACACGTTTTATAAGGTTTATTGGAGCCTGTCCTCCACCGTTGATTGCGTAGGCCGATCTCATCCGACGGCCCATGTTTATCCCGATCCCCAAACCAGATTTTGTGACCATTTTTTTCCAAAACAAAGGTTTTTAACCATTTCTCTGTTTCACTTTGACTTTCGCCTCCGCTCCCAACCGTCGACCTCTGCGCGATCGACAGCTCTGATTTAATTCCTCCTCCGCTTTCCTTTTGACCTCTTCGACTAAATCCCGACCTTTGGATGATGCCATCCAACAACCACGCTCTCCCCACATGTCCTTCCAAAGCATTCAACCTATATATGCAGGATTTCATAATGTTTTTCGTATTTTGCAGGGTTTAAATGTTTTTTCCGCTATGCTGAAGGAAAATTCAAAGGCCAAGGGTGACGATCCTCCCGCCTTCGATTCATCAAAGGAAACCATTCGCAGGATTCAACTACATGTTTTGTCAATGATTCATGAGGCATTGATGCCATTCGATTCTTGTGCAGCCCTGCATACCAACGAACACATCAATTCAATCACAAATCAAAGAATATCAGTGTCGAAGACAAAACGCACTAGCATGGAAGATTTAAGATATTTTTATAAGGATTATGGCCAACAATTGATTATCAAAAGCCTAATATTCCCAATTAAGACAGTCAAACAGAAATCAAAAAGTTTTATTAGACAGGAAAGCCTCCACCGCCACATCTGAGGCGAATTGATTCCTCCCAGCGACCACAGTGCCACCTGTGCCTCAAAGCATTCAAACAGAGGCCGAAGTTATTGATCAAGATCAAATATTTGCCTCAAGCACAGCCGAATAGTTATTTATGCCAAGGAACTTAATGTAAAAAATATCAACAGAGTAACTATTACACAACACAGAGCCTCAAAAGTCAAAAAGAGCTCCCACCGAGCTTAAATCTTAATGTAAGTTATTTAATACAGAAGACACCTATGTAAGCTTCTTCATTAAGCCCCCCAAATGCCAAGAAGCCATTAAGATTGTATTAATTATCTTTGGAGATCTTTATCAGATCTCACCTCCTCATTCTTCTATAAATACTTCTGTAGAATATGAGAAGTGGGTTGGTTGATCACTAGTTGTAATATTGAAACTCTCTGAAATAATACATAGTCTGTTGAAGTTGAAGAACAAATTGAAGTATTCAAAGCCTTGATGATGTTGTTGCATGCTTGTTCCCGAGAAGGCTCTATCATTGGATCCATGAGCTTGGTTGTTGGTGAAGTATTCTGAACTGTTTAATGTTTTCTCCTATTTTCATTTTGTTCCATAATTTCTTACTACAGTAGGTTGAAATTTTTAGGCTAAGTGTTGAGGAGGTAAATCCCCTCTGCGGACAGAGGCGATCCCTACTAGCCCAGCAGGGGTCTAGCAACAATAAAAAATGTTACGACGCAAGCTCCTAGTTACGAATGAAAAGACTAAAGATGGAAGCCTACCTGGAATCCAATGCTATGATCTGAAGAAGAAAGTGTTCCCGTTCCTCAGCCTCGGCAGATCACAATCCCTCCACGATCTCCGCGGATGGACACCTACACATGCAAGAAACAAACAGATACAAGCATAAAATCCGGCATACGTAACTAAATATCAGTCAGAAAGGATATTACTCATATTAACATAATGGAAAACAGAGTGGAACCATAATCGTAATCATTCATTAAATAACAATCGAAGAAAGATTACAACCAATGTTCTGACGTCGTGGTCTCCTTCGGATGGGTCTCCAGTCGTTCACGTCTCGCAAAGCTCGCCAAGGAAAGGGAAAACATTTCCAGAGTCTCTCAACGATGGTCTCCTTACTTGAGTCGGCCTTAAGGGAAGAAGAGGGCTTTTTACAGCACAAAGGCTCTTAGGAATTTGGAGATTCAAAGCTTAGGCACTTCAAGACTTTCAGCCCTTCAGCCTTTCAGCCCCTTCATCAATGGATGAAGGCTATATTTATAGAGGAGAGGAGGAGGTTGGGATCCCTACAATAGTGGAAGGGAGGCCTTATCCCTTGGGAGGTTCCCCATAAGGTGGAAATAAGAGGCCAAAGGAGGAAGGCCGTGGTTATTCAGGCGAAACCACTCCTGATGACTCATCCACGAAGTTGTTGTAATCGAAAATTTGCCTCTTTTTTAAAAAAGCTTTCCAAAAGCAGAGTGGCGCGGGTGCTTAACTGGGACAGAGCGCCAATTGGCATGGGCTCAGTGTTAATTTTCCCCCATTGGCGCGAGTACATAATGGGCTACTAGCGCCAAGGCAAAAACAGGTGTTTTTAGGGGTCTGCTCAGGAAATGATCCACAGAAGAAATGTTGTCCTCATGGAAAGGGATGGAATGAAGGTATTTTCAAGGCTTGACATTGCTCACAGGTCACATAATGGGTCCTCCATTTTGCGGGACGGGGAATGGTAGGGACGGTGACAAATTACTGTGTAACAGATGCCCCCTAAAGCATGAGGCCCGAGAGAGAGAAGGGGTGAAATGCTTTACGAGAACGTGCCCAACTGAAGCTCCGCCGTCGGAAAACCTGCGTGGAGAAATACAACTGATATCTCAAGTACATGATGTATATGCGGTATGGGCGCAGCCATCCGAAACAGAGTACACTATAATCCGGATCCAGGGTATGGGCGCAGCCATCCAACGAGGATCAAATAAATAGACTCAGGTATGGTCGCAGCCATCCAATCAGTGAGCCATGTACATAATGATAATAATCCACAATCGCAGCCTGGATTAAAACAGACACAATCCAGGGTCTTGCGCTCCATCTCGACCCAAACAAAGTACAAGTTCAAGCATGTGAATATGTGAGCTGAAGTCGAACATGCAGGTACATCGTCTGATTACCAGCCAATAATGAGAGCTATTAACAGACGCGAGAGGAACCACCAATAATGACAATGGCCCTCAAGGTACTATAGGTACAATCTACGGCGTGTGAATCAATGAGTTGGAGTCAAACACCCGTAGAATCACTTGATCGGAGGCCAATGATGAAAACCCCACGTCGAATGCGACGAACCTGCCATTGAGGCATGCAGGCTCCAAGGTACCAGAAGGGAGTCTCTAGATCGGCTTCCTGGATAATGAGCTGAAGTCGACAAGAAGTGACCTTGATCGAAGTTGGGCCATAGTGTTTCCCACATCATCGACACGAGACAGAGGAACATGATGTTTTGTTGTGAATCAGGATTGTATGAGAATCAGAGGGAGGTTGATACAAGGAGAGGTCAACTTATCTTGAACATATGGGCGGCACGACAGTGGATTTGGCAGCATATTTGACATCAACGGATCAAAGGTCATGGTGACAAGGCAATGAGCGGAGGAGAGGTCAAAAAGGATTATCCAAACCCATGGAGGCAAAGTGAAGAAACGAGATGAGATGTCCCCAACCCGACACGAATGCAGACAAGTGCCATGTTCAAGAGCGACATACTGCCGACGACAACGA
This sequence comes from Pinus albicaulis, assembly GCA_034641835.2. Taxonomy (NCBI): domain Eukaryota; kingdom Viridiplantae; phylum Streptophyta; class Pinopsida; order Pinales; family Pinaceae; genus Pinus; species Pinus albicaulis. Next base: position 191,696,723 of record CM076571.1, on the reverse strand, counting down.
CGATGGTTCCATTTTTCCCCCACCATTTCTGGCGAGTACCTCTTTATTTTTACACAAGCTTGAAGAGGATACCATATGCTTGTCATATAAGTCCGCCCTTCGGGCGAATCCATCCTAGTGCATTTAACGAGTCCTAGGAAGGAGAAACTCGGAGAACGTCATTTCGACGGAATCCAATGTCATCAGGGTTTAACGAGTCTGACAAAGGAAGAACTCGGCGTCTTTTCATGTTCAGAGAGTTTGAAAAGACAGCGGAAAAGAAAACTCCACCGGTCCCTTTTCGTAAATAGTTCCCCAGATCCGAAAAGGTAGAAACTATGTCCAGAAAACTCCTAGTCAAGCATAGCTAGGTATTCCTTTTTCAAATAATCCACCCCACCGAAAAAGGGGTAAACGTATATTGGGTAGATGTCGTTTCGCAGCCACTTTAACGAGATCGAAACGACAAGGGCCTCGGCAATCTTTTCATGTTTAGAGAGTCAGAAAAGAGCTGAAAGATGACTCCACCTGGAGGAACGAGTGGTATAAAGGGAAGCAACTGGTTCCGGTGATGGTGGAACTGCTCAAAACAAGTAAAGGTTAAGAGGCTGGCTAACGAGACCACTCATCGCAGCGGTTCCTTAGGAACGGGTAAAACAGCCAAGTGAAGGCATATGGTCGGCCAAGCAGATAGTGACGATGGAGTGAGAAATCCAAGGCTCATTTGGAAAAATAGGCTGATAAAATGGCAATCACAAGAGGTAAAATGGGAAAGGTTTCATTTTTTACACAAGCTTGAAATCAGGAAACTCTGCTTGAAGTTGGTTTCATTTTTACACAAGCTTGAAACAAAGATAAACTATGCTTGAAACCGGTTTCATTTTTACACAAGCTTAAAACGGAAACAAACTATGCTTGAAAAATTAAGCATGCCCCCTAGCATGGTGACTCAATTCGAGGTACATGCCCCCCAAGCTTCAGCCCATGCACCTGAGTAAACAGATGGAGGGATTGAAGGTTCAAGTTACGAGATCAAAAGACTCGACTGGTATTTTACGAGAACTTATCAAAGACTCGAATTGAACAGGAACATGTTTCATTATTTTAACGAGGTTGACACATTAAAAGAACTATCCTCAGGACACCTTGTTTCATGGTTTAAGGAGCTTGGCACAAGATAAGGAACTCTGCTCCGACAACCTGGTTTCATTTTTTAAGGAGCTTGACACAGGAAAAGAACCATGCTCCGACGACCTTGTTTCATTTTTTAAGGAGCTTGACACAAGCAGAACGAACTGTGCTCCGACAACCTTGTTTCATTTTTTAAAAAGCTTGACACAAGCAGAACGAACTATGCTTCGACGACCTTGTTTCATTTTTTAAGGAGCTTGACACAAGCAGAACGAACTGTGCTCCGACAAACTTGTTTCATTTTTTAAGGAGCTTGACACAAGCAGAATGAACTATGCTCCGATGACCTTGTTTCATTTTTTAAGGAGCTTGACACAAGCAGAATGAACTGTGCTCCGACAACCTCATCTTAATGAACAGTCACGTCGAAGAGTTCCACCATGGAAGGAAATATCTCAGTCTCTGACCCAATGCCTCAAAGACACTATGCATGACAAGATCATCACCGGGTAGGTAGCCACATAGTTGACTCTGTGGTGCGTATCCAAGCATAAACTGTGCATACGTAACTAAATATCACTAAAGGATATTACTCATATTAACATAATGGAAAACAGAGTGGAACCATAATCGTAATCATTCATTAAATAACAATCGAAGAAAGATTACAACCAATGTTCTGACGTCGTGGTCTCCTTCGGATGGGTCTCCAGTCGTTCACGTCTCGCAAAGATCGCCAAGGAAAGGGAAAACCTTTCCAGAGTCTCTCGACGATGGTCTCCTTACTTGAGTCGGCCTTAAGTGAAGAAAAGGGCTCTTTACAGCACAAAGGCTCTTGGGAATTTGGAGATTCAAAGCTTAGGCACTTCAAGACTTTCAGCCCTTCAGCCTTTCAGCCCCTTCATCAATGGATGAAGGTTATATTTATAGAGGAGAGGAGGAGGTTGGGATCCCTACAATAGTGGAAGGGAGGCCTTATCCCTTAGGAGGTTCCCCATAAGGTGGAAACAAGAGGCCAAAGGAGGAAGGCCGTGGTTATTCAGGCGAAACCACTCCTGATGACTCATCCACGAAGTTGTTGTAATCGAAACTTTGCCTCTTTTTTAAAAAGCTTTCCAAAAGCAGAGTGGCGCGGGTGCTTAACTGGGATAGAGCGCCAATTGGCGCGGGCTTAGTGTTAATTTTCCCCCATTGGCGCGAGTACATAACAGGCTACTAGCGCCAAGGCAAAAACAGGTGTTTTTAGGGGTCTGCTCAGGAAATGATCCACATAAGAAATGTTGTCCTCGTGGAAAGGGATGGAATGAACGTATTTTCAAGGCTTGACATTGCTCACAGGTCACATAATGGGTCCTCCATTGTGCGGGATGGGGAATGGTAGGGACGGTGACAAATTACTGTGTAACACTAAGAAATGACTCCTGGAAGCACCTTAGACCTGTTCATCCTTCACTGTTTCATGTTTTATTCTGCTGAGGTATTTTAGAGTCTTTAATCTCTCTCTTTAGTCCTCATGCATGTTTATTTCCTTAATAATTCGAACAGTTGGTTTCAACATGACTTATGGTTCTCCCTGCTTGTATGTTACCACTTAAAGGCTGTTATTGAAGTCTCCCTTTGAAGTATCTCTGTTTATAGTGAGCCAAGGAGGTCTGTTCTGATCTTGCCCTTTGTCCTTGCTTAAATTGTTGTCTTAAAGGTCTTTTATAGTTGTGATCATAGATGTGTTAGGTGTTCCCTCTTCTATGACTGCAATTATCAGTGAATCTTTTATGTTTTCTAAGTCATTTAAAATAAAATCTTTGAGGAAATAGGGTGTTCCCCGAATCTTAGATTTCATTTTGAAAGTTTTCTTGAAGTAATTATTTGCTTAAAGAATGTTTATAGAATTTATGGTTAGCCCTGTCTATAAAATATTTATTGTTCAAGTTATGTTTTCAAGTTCCCTTCGTTGAGAATCAAATTTCTCTTTCCAAATCATTGATGTTCATCTCATTCCAAAACCAAAGGATCCTGCGGCCAAGTTAGATTTGCCCTCTGATATCCCATATCCATTGATGAGTATGTTATGACCTCTTCTTGACTCCATTGCCCAATGAACTAGATGTTTCTCCATTCTATATATCTTTCCTAGACCTTTCATGTTCTGTTATATCAATTCAACCAAACAAATAAACAAACACCTGCACTTAATAACTAGTCTAAAAACCAATACTCAAATCACAGAAGACAAGCCTTTGCAAACAAACATTTGAGAGATCCCTCTCTGAGAACAGGAGGACTAGATCCTGTAACTCTAAAGATTGTTTCTGATGTTGCCTTGTCTTTTGATTTGCCAAACTATCAAAACATGGGACACCAACATAATGGCGATCACAGTGGGACCTTCTGAGTCAGTGACAATCTAAGTACCCCTTAGGACTTTAGAAATCCCTTATTTTCAAGAGTATCCAGTGATTATTAGCCACCTCATTGCCTCCAACATAATGGCGATCACGGTGGGACCTTCTGAGTCAGTGACAATCTAAGTACCCCTTACGACTCCAGAAATCCCTTATTTTCAAGAGTATCCAGTGGATTAGCCACCTCATCGCCACCAACATAATGGCGATCACGGTGGGACCCTGAATAAAATCTTCAAAACTAAACAATCACTGTCCAGTATAACATAAGTAACCTTCTTCAAGCACTACCCAACAAAATGGTAATCATGATAGGACTTAATTGAATCAGTGACAAACTAAGTAACCCTTAGGATTCCTGCAAGACCTTATCAAACCTTTAAGCAATTAGTTACCAGGCCATAAGAGTGAAACTTTGTATGATTGAACACTTTATCTAAGTGTTAAATCAGTTTTAGGACACTCTCTTAACCTATAAGATCTAAATAACTCAAAAAAACACAAAACATTTTAGTTTGGCTTCATAATAAACATGGTGGTGGAATCATCCAATATTTTACCTTCATAAAAGCTAAATAGTTTCCACCTGGCGACTCCATTAGCCCCAGTAAGCCTATTACTCATCTAGGTCCCCAAATCTCTTTAGGACTGTGTTAACCATCCTTGAAGAAGTTTAGAAGCCTAGTCCCATACTAGATAAAACATCCTGAGAGGTGAAGCTCCCAAAAAAAGTCCCTAAAAAAACTCAACCTCCCTCATTTTTGAAAAATAGTCTGGCTTCACAAAGGATCAATACTAGATCCCATCCAAACCCAAATCCTCCTTTAATTGTTGACAATCCAGAGAGAATTCTGTGGCAAACTTCTAACTCTGGAAAATCAGCTGCTGATAGGAGCCTCTTAAGAACAAAATCTTTCCCTGAAAACCTTGTTGTTTTGGAGGATTTACACTTTGATTTAAATCATACAAAGAACATATTTAGAACTAGATCTCAAGGTGGCTTAAACCAAACTGACCTTGATATTGCAGATTTGCAACAAAGCTTCAGTAGAGAAGCCTCACCTTCCACTCCTCCTGATTCCTAGTTTCTTCATAACTTTAGTCTTTTTCATAACAAGTCTGCTCAAAATCAGTTCGCTGGCCCAAGTATTTCTTCCACTCCAATTCATACTACCACTGTGCAAAACACTCCTATTCAACCCACTTTCACTCCAGTAAATCCACCCCTTGTAAACCCACCCTTATTTCCAGCAATGGCAACATGGTATGCCCCATTAGTGTTACCACAACCTCTACTTCCCCTACCAAATGATTACCAATCCAAAATACCTCATTTCACTAGAAAAGAGTTTACAACAACTCAACATCATGTAGATAGGATGGAAGATGCTTTCAATTACATGGATATAGAAGAAGAAACTGTGAAGATGAGAATCTTCGCCCAAATTTTAGGAGGAGATGTAAAGAAGTGGTTTAAAAACTTACCTCCTAACAGCATAAATGATCTCCTTGCCTTGCATCAAACATTCATCAACAAATGGGAACTCAAAAAGAATCCTCTCCAAATACTAGCAGAGTATAGTAGCCTCAAGAGAAATCAAGGGGAGAGTGTTCATGATTACTCCACTAGGTTCAATAGCATTTACAATGCTTTTCCACCTCACATGAAACCTCCTCAAGGCATGGCCTTATTAAGGTATCCTGAAGGCCTTTATGCTGACATGACTTATCAGTTAAGGGAGAGAGACTACTTAACCTTAGAAGACATGCCGAAAGGAGCTGTGAGCGTAGAAGCAAACATAATTGAGAAAAGAAATAGGTTGAGATTAGAGAAGAGGGTAACTTATAAAGATGACCTACTACCTTCAACCTCAACTTCTGACACAAAAATTGACAACCTAGTGAAGGCGATGGACAGGATGCTTGAGAAGATCAATTTAAATGAGAGAGTGCCACCAAGAGAACCTCAAAATAACCAAAACAGAAATAGAAATCAGAATTATAGAAGAGAAAAAAATCAAGATAAGAAAAAAGAGAGTGACCAACAGATCAGACCTCCCTTCCAACAGAACTATGTAGATTAATATGAGGAAGATAGAGAATTGGAAAGGTTGGGAGAATCTCATGTAAACTTGATTGGGTCAGACAGTGGGGATGATGTTTTTCTCACTGAAGAAGAACAAAGTTTCTTCTCTGATCACAGTACCAAAACCTATGAACATTCTGATGACTATAGATTGGGGTTTGAAAATTCAATAATGGAGGTGCACAAACAATATGATCTTAGGAGCAAGGGGAACATAGATAATTCAAAGGACAAAAACACTAATTCTGCTATCAAGAAAAACACAGAAAATCAGCCCAAAAAGACAGCAGAAAAAACCAACATTTTGACCAAGAAACCAGACATAAACAAAGATAAAAGTGTCCAGCCAAATGTTGAACAGAGTACCCCTAGCACCTCAGCTAGTGGTCCTAATAAAACTGTCCCAATTACCAGTCCAAACAAGGCTCAGCAAATCAAAGTTGCTGAAAAGAATCCAATTGAAAAGACAGACGTAAACATGAACAAGTCAATTGTTCCTTTCAGCCTTGAGGGAGAGATTGCTAAGATAAAAATTACCATCCCCCTAGCTGAACTAGTAACCCAAGAGGTGTACAAAAACCAAGTTTTGAAAGCTTTGAACTTAGGAAGTGACATTGACACCTTAAATTTGACAGATGACAAACCCGAGTTGTTGTTTGGTCCAGAAGTTGAAGGAAAATACCAAGAAGGGGTTGTCCCTCCCTTCTATGTTAGCTTGAACATACACGAGAAAATTTTACACAATGCCATGTTAGATTCAGGAGCTTCACACAATCTGATGCCCAAGGTGGTAATGGAAAGCTTAGGCTTAGATATTACTAAACCATACAAATATTTGTATTCCTTTGACTCAAGCAGAGTCAAATGTTTGGGTTTAATCAAAGATTTATGTGTTAATTTAGCCCAAATCCCTGCTAAGAGTTTAGTCACGGATATAGTTGTAGCTGAAATTCCCCCTAAGTATGGCATGCTCTTATCAAGATCTTGGGGAGCCAAACTTCAGGGAAGCCTTCAAATGGACATGTCTTATGCCACCATTCTCATTTTTAACCAAAACATAAGACTATATAGGGAATCTCACATGAAGTACATGTGAGCAACATAGACAAACCAAACAACTCCCCAATATATTCTATTTCATCAAGTTTAGATTCCTTTATCTTATGTAACGAAGATGAAATCACTCAACAAGATAAGGAAAACATGGACCCAATCAGTTCACCAGGACAATCAAATCTTCCCTTGAATCAAATTCAAAACATTGGCAACCAACAGCAACAAGAAAATGGAAATGAGACAAACATACTGTGGACTATAAAATTTGATGGATCCTATAATAAAACAAGTGCAGGGGCAGGTGTTTGGATTCAAAATACGAATTAGAATTTTTCATATAAATTAGATTTCCCATGCACTAACAATATTGTTGAGTATGAAGCACTTCTCCTAGGCTTACAATTGCTCAAACAATTAGAAGTCCAGAGGATATCAATCTTAGGAGATTCTGAACTTATCATAAGACAAATCAAAGGAGAATACTCAGCTAGAAATCCAAGGCTTAGGGAATATCGGAACGCTGCCCTTGATCTATTGAAAACCTTTGAAAAATATGAACTTATTTTCATCCCTAGAGCACTAAATCATCTAGCAAATGAACTCGCCTTCAATGCCAGCAACTGCCAAATACCTGAGATTAATGAACAACTTAGCATAAAGGTAAAACACAGGCCTGCTGTGCCTGATAACGAAGATCACTGGCAAGTGTTTGATTCTGACAAACACATAGATGATTTCTTGAAATCAGAAAATGATTTCAGCATACCAATATCAGAAACCAGCCATAAAGAAAATTGCTTGTATATTGAACAAATCCCAGAAGTTGAAGTGACATATATTGCTGATATAAATCATTATGAAAATTCTTTTGAAGCAGATACAATTGACAACACAGACCAAGAAGACTTGGAAGTTTTACAATGAAAAAAATGATAAAATTCCAAGAGGTCTAGCACCTTTAGAACACCTTTTTTATTTTAACGATGTAGCCAAAGAACCAAGAATGGAGCCTGTGGAAACGAATGTAGAAGAGCATAACATAGGCAGTCTAGCAGAACCCAAGATGATCAAACTGTCTAACACTCTCCCAGCTCACATAAAATTGCAATACATATAGTTGTTCAAAGAATTTAAAGATGTTTTTGCTTGGGGATACAAAGACCTAAAATCATATGATACTGGCATCATCCAGCATAAAATCCCTTTGAAGGAAAATCAAAAGCCTTTTAAATAAAAACTAAGGAGAATAAACCCCGTTTTATTACCTTTAGTTAAGGCAGAGGTTGAAAAGATGCATGCTGCTGGGATCATTATACCAATTAGATATTCAGAGTGGGTATCAAACTTGGTTTCTGTTAGAAAGAAAACAAGGGAAATCAGGCTCTGTATTGACTTTAGAAATTTAAAGAGAGCCTCTTTAAAAGACAACTACCCCTTACCCAAGATGGACCATATACTTCAAAGGGTGGTTGGGTCAAGAAGGATATCCCTCTTAAATGGGTTCTCGGGTTACAACCAGGTGTTAATGCTCCCAAGTGATCAAATCAAAACTGCTTTTACCACACCTTGGGGCACCTTTATGTATGTCAAGATTCCTTTCGGATTAATGAATGCAGGGGCCATATTTCAAAGGGCCATGGACATAGCCTTTTATGAACACATTGGCTATTTCATAATCATTTACCTTGATGACATAACTGTTTTCTCAAAAACTGATGAGGAACATTTGATTCACCTGAGAAAAGTTTTTGAGAAGTGTAGGAAATTTGGCTTATCATTGAATCCCAAGAAAACCCTCTTTGGTCTCCAAGAAAGTAAACTTCTTGGCCATATAAATTCAGAAGAGGGAATCAAAATAGACCCTACAAGGATAGATGGCATATTGCAAATCAGTCATCCAAGAAGCCTCAAAGAGTTGCAATCTTTCATCGGAAAGATCAATTTTCTTAGGAGGTTTATCCCTAATCTTGCTGAGCTATTAAAAAAAATTACAAACATGCTTAAGAAAGATGTTGGTGTAAAATGGACTTTACCAGCTAAACAATCATTCGAACTGTTCAAACAAGTTCTTACTCAAACACCAGTCCTGATTAGTCCAAATTTCACCAAAGACTTTTATATCTTTTCTTTTGCATTTGAGCATACACTAGGTGCAGTTTTACTTCAAAAGAATGATTTGGGGCAAGAACAACCAATATCCTTTTTTAGTAGGGCCTTAAGAGATGCTCCTCTCAAATATAACATCATGGAAAAGCAAGCCTTAACATTAGTGAAAGCATTAAAAGACTTTAGGGTCTATATTTTACACTCTCACATAATTGCTTTTGTTCCACATACTGTTGTCAAAGACATTCTAAGTCAAGACCCTGATGGTAAAAGGGGAAAATGGATTGCAATTATTCTTGAGTATGACTTAGAAATAAGGCCCACCAAACTAGTTAAAGGGAAAGGAATAGCAAAACTTATGGCTGAGTCTAACTTCCAAGCACTAGACATGAATATGGTAGATGTGTTGGAAGAAATAGAAGAATCTATTGCTCCTTTTATTGAAGAAACATTTCTGAATTCTCCTTGGTATGCTGACATTATTTATGTGCTTTTTATTTAAATGCCCCTCATTTTTTGTCTAAAACTAAAGCTAGATTTTTGAAACAAAAAGCTTTGAGTTTTTGCATCTTAGATGGGGTATTATACTGGAAAAATACTGTTGGAATTTTGCTTAAATTTTTACTTGAAGATGATGCAGGAAAATTCATGCATGAGTTGCATGATGGATAATGTGGTGGACACCTCTACTAGAAGGCCACAGCAAACAAAATTCTTAGATCTAGTTACTATTGGCCTACCCTTTTCCCAGACACTCAGAAGTTGGTCATGTCTTGCCATAAGTGTCAAATCTTTGATGGCAAAAGAAAACTTCTTCCCTTACCCTTACATCCTATCAGAGTTGAGGCACATTTTCAACAATGGGGTTTAGACTTCATTGGGGAAATTCACCCATCCTCCTCAGCTCAACATAAGTGGATCCTCACAGCCACTGAATTCTTTACCAAGTGGATAGAAGCTATACCTTCCAGAAATTCTAATGAATCTGTCATTATCAAGTTCCTTGAAACAAATATCCTATCCAGATTTGGTTGTCCCAGAAAAATCATAACAGACAATGATGCTGCTTTTAAATCTAAGAAGATGGTTGATTTCTGTTACAAATACCACATAACCTTGGGCCATTCCACTGCTTACTATCCCCAAGGAAATGGATTAGCTGAATCTTCCAACAAGAGCCTCATCAATATCATTAAAAAACTGTTTGAACAAAATCAGAAATCATGGCACAGTAAACTGGTTCATGCCTTATGGGCTAATAGGTTAACTACAAAGAAATCAATAAATATGTCTCCCTATCAGCTAGTTTATGGCATGGATGCAGTCTTTCCCACCTCATTGGGAGTGCCAATCATGAAGCTCCTTCAAGAAGTACAAGTTGAAGAGAATGATATGCAGAGGACAATAAATCAAACCATCCATTTACAACAGACCAGAGAAGAAGTTTATGGGAGAACACAGTTGGTCCAAGAAAATATGAAGAAGATTTTTGATAAGAGAACTAAGGCAGACAATTTCCAAGTTGGAAATATTGTTCTTAAGTGGGATTCAAGGAGAGAAGAGAAGGGAAAACATGACAAGTTTTAGAACTTGTGGAAAGGTCCCTATATTGTTCATGCTGAAAGGGGTCACAATGCATTTTTCTTGAAAGAATTGAATGGAGAAGCTCTATATGGAGGTCCTGTCAATGGCATAATGCTAAAGCATTACTTCTGCCAGGAATCATGAGTTTCAAAGCATTTTATTTTTCATTATAAATATCATAGTCTGAACATTGCATGCAAAGCTATACAAATAAAAAATACAAAAACAAAGAAGAAAGAAAAGAGGGAAAATTGTCAAAAACAATAAAGGTATATCCCCATACCAAAAAAGAGAAACAAACATGAAAGTGTGCAAGCTCAAATGCCACTCCTGAAGAACACACTTCTAGTTAGTCAAACAGTTTAATCTTGACTAATTAGCTTTAAATTTTCTGCTGATAGGATAGTGAATTTGATTTTCCAAACAGTTTAATCTTGGCTTATCAATATATAGTTTAGGATAGAAATTAAAGGTTCAAACATGCTCAAAATCTGAACCTAAAATTTCAAAGAGAGAATGACTCAAATCTGTTTCAAATTTTGAGTCAAAAGATGTAAAAATCTGGTTCTAAACAGCTTAAAATCTGAACCAGTTAGTAAAGGAAAGACAACTCAAGTAAGAGTAAAAAACAGAGCTGTAGAAAAGAGGAAGGAAATGCTTTGAAATTTCAGATCTCAAACCTTCCATTTTTGTTTTAAAATTGTGTAAAAATAATGTCTATGTGCAGTTTGTTCTTATGCCATAGACCAACATCAAGTCAGATTGTTCAATCCTGACTTGAATGCTTTTAAAATTTCTGTTGTAGAATTTAGAGAATAAAGTCTGTTGGACAGTTTAATCCCAACAGATAGTAGATTAGGTAGAGAATCATATGGGCTCAACTGTTTAATCTGGGTCCATGGAGAAATAAGGAGTAGAAATAGATTAGTTTTCATGTTTTCAAAAGAATAAAATGATGTAAAAGAGTTTTCCAATCCAAGTGCACTCTAATGAAGAAAAAATGTTAGTTCAGTAGGATTGGGTAGGTAGAAAGATTGTATTGATGAAGTTCCATTGTTGATCCATGAATGCTAATATGTTTCAGAACAAGAGAAGATCATTTACAGAAAGAAAGACAGCCCAATGGATGAGGCAACTGATCAGCCTCCCAGAGAATGCAAGTCTAAAGTTCTTGATGCCTTCAAGAAGGAACCATCCCCAAGTGGAGCCACTGTTAGCCAGCTATAAAATTTGTTATACCAAATGCTGACTAAAACTTTTTTAGAGCCTTCAAGGAACAAATTTTTATGGAAAAAAAGTGTTGACTCTTGAAGACTCTCAAAAGGCCTCGTGTCTCTGTCTTAATCTTCACTGTTGTGCCCATTTTACATTCCAAAATCCTGTTGATTTCAAAGATAATATACTGCTGCAAACATCATTTTCCTTCTCTCTTCTCTTCCCAAATTAACCTAGTTTTCTCTCCTCTTTTCCCATAAAATCCCTCATTTTCATGTTTTTCCCACCTCCCCTTCATCAAAACCCCTTTGATAAGGTTTAAAGACTCCTTATTTGCCTTATCGAAACCCTCAAAACCTTTGAAAAACACTGAAAACTTCATAAAAAAATACATATTTTGGTGTAAAGGTTTAAGCCCCTTGGGCTAAGTCTTTAGCTATTTTCGCTCCATACGCCTTGGCGCTAGAACCAAGTGCTAGCCTTCCAAGTGCTTATCGCGTCTCCCGATTGCGATTAGCCCTTCCTCCATAAACCCCGATCATATGGTTTTCCATATAACCCATGGCCCCGCAGACAGGCGCCAAACCATATTGAATATTAATATTTCGCCCCCGAAAGTATAGACTTTCGTTTATATAATTTTTTTGATTTTTATTATGTCCTAAAGTTTTTCGCTGGTGCAAGGTTCTAATCGCTCTCCACCGTTGATTTGATCTGCAGATCGACGACGCGCAATCCATCGCTCTAGTGGTCCCCGCCATCCACTTACTGTTGTAAAACCAAGCGGATTTCATCGCCCCGCTTTTGAGAGCGGGGCGGTTTTTTCTATTTCGCAGCGATTCCATTCACCGCCCGATGCGTGGCCTTGAGCACTGTTCAAAATACTGCCCTCATCATGCATTAAAGGTCGGATGTGGAGTGGGCGTGATAGTGATGCGCACCATCCGATCTGAGGCCGCTCATCGGACGATAGTCACTCTCCGAAGATGCCCGTGCAATAACCAGGGTACGACGCAGTGTTAAAAGCATCTATGTTGTCGATCTGATCTACAGATCGACGACCCACACTTCATCACTCTAATTCCTCGTCTAGTCAGCATTTTCAGACCCGGGGTTTTATTTCGCCTTAATTTTACTGAAAATATGAAGTCCATGCGCGTTTTATAAGGTTTATTGGCACCTGTCCTCCGTCGTTGATTGGGTGGGCCAATCTCATCCGACGGCCCACGTTTATCCCGATCCCCAAACCAGATTTTGTGACCATTTTTGTCCAAAACAAAGGTTTTTAACCATTTCTCTGTTTCACTTTGACTTTCGCATCCGCTCCCGATTGTCGATCTCTGCGCGATCGACGGCTCTGATTTAATTCCTCCTCTGCTTTCCTTTTGACCTCTCCGAATAAATCCCGACTGTTGGATGATGCCATCCAACGGCCACGCTCTCCCCACATGTCCTTCCAAAGCAGTCAACCTATATATGCAGGATTTCATAATGTTTTTTGTATTTTGCAGGGTTTAATTTTTTTTTTCGCTATGCTGAAGGAAAATTCAAAGGCCAAGGGTGACGATCCTCCCGCCTTCGATTCATCAAAGGAAATCATTTGCAGGATTCAACTACACGTTTCGTCAATGATTCGTGAGGCATTGATGCCATTAGATTCTTGTGCAGCCCTGCATACCAATGAACACAACAAGTCAATCACAAATCAAAGAATATCAGTGTCGAAGACAAAACACACCAGCATGGAAGATTTAAGACAGTTTTATAAGGCTAACAGCCAAAAATTGATTATCAAAATCCCAATCTTCCCAATTAAGACACAGTCAAACAGAAATAAAAAAGTTTTATCAAACAGGAAAGCCTCCACCGCCACATCTGAGGCAAATTGATTCCTCCCAGCTACCACAGTGCCACCTGTGCCTCAAAGCATTCAAACAGAGGCCGAAGTTATTTGTCAAGATCAAATATTTGCCTCAAGCACAGCCGAATAGTTATTTCTGCCAAGGAACTTAATGTAAAAAATATCAACAGAGTAACTATTACACAACACAGAGCCTCAAAAGTCAAAAAGAGCTCCCACCAAGCTTAAATCTTAATGTAAGTTATTTAATACAGAGGACACCTATGTAAGCTTCTTCATTAAGCCCCCCAAATGCCAAGAAGCCATTAAGATTGTATTAATTATCTTTGGAGATCTTTATCAGATCTCACCTCCTCATTCTTCTATAAATATTTCTGTAGAAGATGAGAAGTGGGTTGGTTGATCACTAGTTGTAACACTGAAACTCTCTGAAATAATACATAGTCTGTTGAAGTTGAAGAAAAAATTGAAGTCTTGGAAGCCTTGATGATGTTGTTGCATGCTTGTTCCTGAGAAGGCTCTATCATTGGATCCATGAGCTTGGCTGTTGGTGAAGTATTCTGAACTGTTTAATGTTTTCCCCTGTTTTCATTTTGTTCCATGATTTCTTACTACAGTGGGTTAAAAGTTTTAGGCTAAGAAATGACTCCTGGAAGCACCTTAGACCTGTTCATCCTTACTGTTTCATGTTTTCTTCTGCTGAAGTATTTTAGAGTCTTTAACCTCTCTCTTTAGTCTTCATACTGGTTTATTTCCTTAATAGTTCGAACAGTTGGTTTCAGCATGATTTATGGTTCTCCCTACTTGTCTGCTACCACTTAAAAACTGTTAGTGAAGTCTCCCTTTGAAGTATCTTTGTTTATAGTAAGCCAAGGAGGTTTGTTCTGATCATGCCCTTTGTCCTTGCTTAAACAGTTGTCTTAAAGGTCTTTTATAGTTGTGATCATAGATGTGTTAGGTGTTCCCTCTTCTATGACTGCAATTATCAGTGAATCTTTATGTTTTCTAAGTCATTTGAAATAAAATCTTCGAGGAAATAGGATGTTCCCTGAATCTTAGATTTCATTTTGAAAGTCGTCTTGAAGTCATTATTTTCTTAAAGAATGTTTGTAGAATTTATGGTTAGCCCTGTCTTTCAAATATTTCTTTATTGTTCAAGTTATGTTTTCAAGTTCCCTTCGTTGAGAATCAAATTTCTCTTTCCAAATCATTGATGTCCATCTCATTCCAAAACCAAAGGATCCTGCAACCAAGTTAGATTTGCCCTCTGATATCCCATATCCATTGATGAGTATGTTATGACCTCTTCTTGACTCCATTGCCCAATGAACCAGATGTTTCTCCATTCTATATATCTTTCCTAGACCTTTCATGTTCTGCTGTATCAATTCAACCAAACAAATAAACAAACACCTGCACTGAATAACTAGTCTAAAAATCAATACTCAAAGCACACAAGATAAACCTTTGCAAACAAACATTTGAGTGATCCCTCTCTGAGAATAGGAGGACTAGATCCTGTAACTCTAAAGATTGGTTCTGATGTTGCCTTGTCTTTTGATTTGCCAAACTATCAAAACACGGGACACGAACACAGTGCATCAAAAGTGTTTTTCCCTCTAGCCTCTAAATGCGTAGCTTGTACACAAACTTTGTCTAGAATAGTAGGATTAAACATAAGAATAGTGTGTTGAAGGTAACTGTGAAAACCACCTATGTACTTTAACAAAGTATCTTGGCTTTGTAAATGTACCCCAAGTAAGAGTTCTCTTATCCTAAATTCCTGGGTATAGTCTTGCACATTCTGTCCCTTAAGCTGTCTAAAGTTTTTCCAGTTCATTATAGCCTTCTGAAGGTGAGCAGGAGGATAAAATTGTTTCTTGATTGTAGTAATAAACTCATTCCATGATAAAGAAATCTTACCATGCTTCTTTATTTCCTCCCTGGTCTTGGCTTCCCACCAAACCAATGCTGCTCCATCCATCCTTAGTGAGGCTAATTGTATTTTGGCGTCATCATCATGCAGATTTTGAATCCTTAAATAGACCTCCAGTTGTCTGATCCAATTATCTAATTTTTCTGCATTAACATCACCATTAAACATTGGCAATTCAAATTTGACATCAAGCTTTAACAAAGGATTTTTACCTGTTGTTTTTTACTTATGTGACTGATTTACTGAAGTTGAAGAGGATGATGTTGAAGAAGAGGATGACAATGGAGATGGTGGATCACCATTTCCTCCATTCCCTTTCTTTGACTTATCATTGTCCTTCTTTCCTCCTGGAGAATCTCCTCCTTCTCTTTGGTTTTTAGACCCTTCTCCAGCAATCCTATCATTTCTTTCTTGATAGAGGATCCTTACCATTTCAGTCATATCCAAAAAAGATTTCTGAAAAACCCTTTCTTCTTCCTTGGGATCCATTTCTTCATGAGATTCTTCTTCTCTTGAAGACATGCTTGTAGTTGCTTCTAAGTGATCCGAATGGAAAATGACATCAACCCATGGTATTCATCTACCCATGTTATCCATCCACCCATGGTATTGTAAATGGCATCGACCCATGGTATTCATCCACCCATGATATTTATTTTCCCATGGTATTGTAAGTGACCCATGGTATGTATCCTCCCATGGTATTCATCCACACATGGGATTTACCCATGGTATTGTAAGTGGTATCTACCCATGGTATTGGCCTATGGTATATGTACATGGTATTGTAACTCAAAAAAGGCTATAAATAACAAGCCTCATTTTTCTGAAAACACAGAGGATCGGGGGTTCCCACAATGGCTGCGAGGACAATATTTTGTGCAATGTCACGATTCAGTTATTCAAATCTGCGCCTTGCTGTCGTCCCCTGCAATTATCTCCGACAAACCTTCAACTTCGTCCCAAGTTCGATTTTTGGAACTCGAATAATACATTCAGATACTTTCCCACATCGATGTAGCACTTCTTGTGCTGAGAAATGTGCGGCTGGCTCAGTGAAACAACCTAATTTCTCTAGCGAAGTTGCGAATATCGCTCTCTCTTGCTTTTTCAGTATGATGAAGACAACGGATTCAAAACCTGATTAGGAGGACCTCGCCGCTTCGAAATCTCAGCAGGAGTATGACTTGGATGAAAAACCTGAGGAGGTGGATGACTCCGCTGAAAAACCCGAGGAGGAGGATGACTCGGCTTCAGAGTCTGAGAAGGAGGAGAAAACAGTTTTGAATAAGAAGCAAGATGCTGGAAAGGGTGTCTTAAGAGCGGAAATAAATGTATCTAATGCAACCAAGAGGGTTTACAGGAGACCCCTTTGTTCGGAAGAGGTCAAAGAAGCAGATGGAATCAGTTACAAGGTCATCGGCTTAGCTAAGCGCTTGGATGGCAACCCTGGTGCCAGGATCCCATTTTTGTTGTCATTCAGGTTGGTTCCCATTAATTCAAAGTCTATCGCGGGTATTGGATCTACGTTGAGAGGCTGAAGTATGCTGACGTTAAGCAGAAGATAATCCTAAACAAGGTTTTGATGCTTGGTACAAAATCTGAAACTGTCATTGGTAGACTGATAGTGCCTGATGCAACTATCCATGCACTGGTTGAAGAGCATCAATTAGGTGCTGAAAAAATTATTTTTAAAAATAAGCGCAGAAAGAATTATCGTCGGACTAACTACCATCGCCAGGAGCTTACCAGATTAAAAATCATCGGTGTAGAAGGATTGAAGGAGCCTGTTGTAGCAAAAGCTGTCACTGCTTAGGTTTATTTCTAGTAGTGCGAATAGACAAGCATGTGCAGTTTGCAGTAATTTGTAGAAGTGAAATGCTTGGGCGCATTCTCCAGAATCAAAATTGTAACCATTTCTTGTTATAGGGAAGCTTGAGTATTTGTTATATGTTAGTGCCACTATACATCGCATCATTATTCAAATTTTGTGCAGTTTGAATCTATTTGTAGAAGTGAAATGCTTGGGCACATTATCCAGAATCAAAATCGTGACCATTTCTTATTATAGGGGTGCTTGAGTATTTGTTGTATCTCAGTGCAGCCATACATCTTTTTTTTGGCAGTAGCATCATTATTCTAATTCAGTGATAGCTATTCTAGTTAGATTTTGTTTTTCTTTTTAGTAAAATTTGAAGCAGTCAAATGTGAAAATCTCACTGTTGCAGAATACTACTTTTTGAGTACACTTCCTGATAAAAACATGTGACATATTCTATGTTAATTTGCTTGGAAGATGAAGAAGGGGTATCTATTTCGTCATTTCAGCGAACATTTTTCCATTTTCAAAAATAGGTTATAATAAATATTCTGAGTTATATTGACCAAGTTATGCTCATTTTAAATCTGGAGCAGCATTCGGAGCGGGTTCCCTTTGGAGACGTGCCCTCCCACCCCGCTTTAGTAGGCACCTGCTTCACATTCATCAGTTTCAGCATAGCATCGTTCGGCTTGGGTTATTTGGAGACGTGCCCTCCCACCCCAAGCTATGTAGGCACTTGCTATTTCATCAACAATCAACATCACGGTTATGGGTCAACCGCACAAAATATTTTTCATCGAAGTCCATTTTCTAGGCCGCACATTGTTAGTCACACAGTTGGTCCCAAGCATTACAAGGTATATCTATCCTTGGATCTTCGTTTTTCATGGTTTTGGTTCATCCACAAACCCACACTTCATCGAAGTCCATTTTCTAGGCCGCACACTGTCAATATCACAGTTGGTCATAAGCATTACAGGGTATCTCTATCCTTGGATCTTCGTTCATCACGGTTATGGGTTAACTACACAAAACCCTTCTCTTCAGTGGCTCTTCATATTCAACAAAGGCTTCTCAGGAGGGAACTTCACGCAATGGGGACCATTGCTTCTTAAGGAGGGAGGAATGATCCGAATGGAAAATGGCATCCACCCATCGTATTCATCTACCCATGTTATCCATCCACCCATGGAATTTACCCATGGTATTGTAAATGTGATCGACCCATGGTATTCATCCACCCATGATATTTATTTTTCCATGGTATGAAGTGACCAATGGTATGTATCCACCCATGGTATTCATCCACACATGGGATTTACCCATGGTATTGTAAGTGGTATCTACCCATGGTATTGGCCTATGGTATCTACACATGGTATTGTAACTCAAAAAAGGTTATAAATAACAAGCCTCGGTTTTTGAAAAGACAGATTGTCCGCCACAATGTAGCTTCTACAATTATTCTCTGTTTTAATGAAACAAGTTTCTTTGTGGTTTTATCCTCTCTTTTTTTTGTTTTTGTTTTTGTTTACGCATTATAATTTTGCGAGATCTTGTCGAGATCTATTTCAAATTTTAGATCTTGGAGACTCCCTAAAGATTAGATCACTAAGGATTGTACAAGTGAGATAGAAGGTAGAGATAATGGCACCCTGGCCTTCCTTGGTTGAGGATTGTCTTGTGCTCTAACCAATTGTCCTTCCCCTCTTTTAATTTTAAGCCTAGTAAGCATCAAATTTGCAAAACAGTAAAATATTTCTTTGCACAAAAATCAAAACTTTTGAGCTCAAGTCTATGTTCAAACCAGGCTCTGGTACCAATCTGATCTGAAATGTGAGAACTTATTATTTCTAATACAGAGATTGACTGTAGGGGTGTTTACTGGATATGTCACCTTTAAAGAAAGGATGAGATCTAGAAGCTATCTGGCCCTTTACAAACTCTGCCTAAAGAAATAATAGAAGTAATCACTAATGATCTAGAAATGAAACTACTTTTTTGTTGGTGCAAGGTATTCATTATCCATAAAATTATGTGTGCAAACTATTTAATATGTTTTGCAATTGGAACAAAATGCTTTTGGTGAATTTATGAGTCTTTTTGTGTGTAGGAGGCTTATTTCTTTTTACTGTTTAACATCTTTAACTCTTGAGAAACACAGAAAATAAATCACATAATATAACCCAACATATGATACGATAGTTCACCCCTCATGGGCTACATCTGCCAGGTCCAAGGCCCCCAAATGGGCATGTCCTTGCTCTTATTATGCTCAAAATTAGCTATACAGTGTGAAGAAAGCCTAAAAAGGAAAAAAAAGTTGTAGAAATGAGTTCAAAACACTGAAAATAGTAAATATAGGCCTTTGTTTCACCTCCAAAGGTTAACCATAGCCCAATACAGCTCCAACACTCCCTAGGCCTTGATGCCTCTCCAAGATTCTCTTCTTAAAAAGTACCTGAATATGATCTCTATTGCCTCTGCAACCTGTAGCATTGGCTCTGGAATGCTCAAATTAGTCAAAAATGACTTTTGGTTCACCTCAAATGGTTAACCATAGCTCAGCACAGCATCAACCCCAAAATGGCCCTGGTGGCTCAAAAAGCTTCTCTGAAGCTAAACAGGCTGAGTATCAGCTCCAATGGCTCTGAAACCTGTCTTAATGGCTTCAAAATGCTCAAAAGACCCGAAATAATTTTTTTTTTTGTCCAACAAGGTTCTCCCTAGCAAAAGTTATGTCCCCTTGAAATTTTTGCCCAGTTTTCCCTAAACAAACTCCACCAAATCTGGGCTAACTAGAGTTAGGCCCGCTAACTATGGCAATCACGCCTAAAAATGCAGACTTTTCCAACTTTACCGTGCGGTTAGAGGAGGAATTTATTGTTATGGTTAATGCGGTCACATTGTAACTTCCGCATAAAAAATCGGGTTAAAACCGCCTACCAACGGTTTACATTAAATGTGGCATTAAAATTTTAAAACGTGGCCACATGGAGTGGCGGTCAATCTGCGTTGTAATCGTCGGTTGTGGAGCCCCCGATTTTGGGCGGTGGTCATATCATATGGTTGGGCTAGCCCTAAGGGGCTAGCCCCTTTAATTTTCTGCTACATTGTAATTTGAACCTTAAATATGTATCAAACCCAATATATATCAAGAGCTAAAGTGTGGGCCAACGGTAAGCCGTGGGTGCTATAACCCGGAGGTCTCGGGTTTAATTCATATGAAAATTATATTGGATTTTGTAATTAATTAAAAAAAAAATTAGTTTGTAATTTAATTTAATGTTTTTAAATAGAATGTATATAATTAATTTAATAGATTTTAATTAATTAACACTTGAAAATTTTTTAACAACCAAATTCTCGATGGCCTGGGGCCACATGGCGGCCTTCGAGCCCGCCACGTGGCGGACTCTGATTGGCCACCAAAAATCCAAGTCAAACCTTAAACCAACTGTCGAGTGCCACTTGTCGCAATCCAATTGGACGAGGTGGAATATTTTGAGGAATATTCTAGGGAATATTCCATGGAATTTTCCTTTTTTAATTTTTCAAATTGAAAGTCAAACCTGGTCAAACTGATCTTTTTGTAGTTTACTGAAAACTTCAAAGATGCATAAATTTCACATACAGTGTCGGATTTGAGTGTCATTCACGGCGCCGGGATCGTATTGACAAGGCCTATCCGGTCGCTCAAGTTCCAACCAATTTTGAGCAATTCCAATTTTGAGCATTTTTACAACTTAGAACATGATCACCTAATCATTATCATTCAAAGACAAAGCACATTGATGTTCAATATCACTTTTTGATATATATGGTTGAGGAAAAAAATGTGTTGCTGGTAAAGGTGGACACTTTGAAGAATGTTGCAAATGCATTGATGAAGTCTGTGAGCACTGAGAAAATCCCTTGGTGTAGAGAAAAAATGGGCATAATAGGGCTAGAGCAATGACTAAGCTCTCCTGTGGCCCCTAAAAGAAACAACAAGTGAGATAATGTTGGGTGTGTGTCACAGGGGGGTGGTATCCCCCCTGCATGGAGTCTGGGGCAGTGCCCCAGGAAAATTGTTTTTGGACCCTATATTAGGTGTGTGGAACTGCCTATGGTTTTTTGCATGGGTTTGCACATGGTTTTGGGCATGATGGTTTTATTCCCATGATATTTTGTAGATATGGTTAAGGGAACTATGGTAAGGTCTAATCCAGGGTTAATGGATAGGGTTTTATGAATGCTTCAGCATGTATCTATATGTGTTGTAACATTGAAAGGAATATAATGAAAAATCAAGCTGGTAGTCCCAGTTTTGGGATCCAGGGGAAATCTTTGTGTATATTGTTTTGTGTTTTATGCTCTTGCTATTGTTTATTTTCTATTTTAAGAGTTTGTTTATAGATAATTTATATACAAGGTTAAAACCTACACCATTGGCCCACGTGGTGATCTGGATTTATGTAGGAATGCAATAAATATAGAAATAGACATAAACACAGAGATGTAGTAGAAATAAAACTTCATTTCATTAAAATAAAATAACTGAAATATGCTTACAGAGATAATGGAAATAAACTAGCTAGGGAACTAGTAGATTATCTCTTAGAAGAGATGTGGCGGCTATAGGCCTCTGAACTCTGTTACATGAGGCTCGAAGGCCTATTTATCATTGAGAAACAATATAAAACCCTAAACATCCAAAAAACTAACCCTATGAGATGAAGCACCAAAACTATGGGCCCCGTTTTGGTAAATTGGTACATTAACTTCCCAGGGACGTAAATTTGGCATATGATCTCTGTTTGATGTGCTCAATATCTCATTAGAAATATTTATTCGAGGAATACAATTTTTCACATGATAAACATCAAATGAACTTCCATGTTGCTCCCGGTTTTTCCAAAAAACGTCGTTTAACGCCTCAAAACAACTTAGGAAGTTCAGGACCCAAAAAACTGCTAAAAATAGTAAGTTGTGCTGAAACTGAAAAATTGAAAGAACTAATGGTGGGGGTCCAAACTAAATAGGTGGGTGGCCACCAATATACACCTGGATCATTCATCCTCCCTTAGGAAGCAATGTTCCCCATTGAGTTGGGTTCCAACATGAGATGAGGTAAATTCTGCTGAACTTGGTATTTGATTTGTCGAAGATGTTGTAGAGCTACTAGCGGGCGTGTTGGATGCATTCAATAAATTTGGTTGCTTTATCAGCCTCAGACAGTACATGTGTGGATGTAACTATCGGTGTGGTCGCATGAGGTATGGCAACATCAAGTTGCGACGCGTCTAGAGTCAGATCAATGGATTGCTTGACCTGCCAGTGTAGAGGAACCTCTGTGGGTGAGGAGAAAATGCCCTTGCATTCCTCCACGACTTTTTCCATCTACTGCTACCGTGCAGGGGAGCCATGTTTTGAGGATGTGGCCACAATTTTCTTCTTTCCCCATGGGAAAATTGTAATGAAAATAAATTTTCTGGTTTGGGAAGCAGTCTTACTACGTTTTTTTTTTAGTAGTCAAAGAGATGGCAAGAGGTGGTACTACCTCTAGTATCCTGTACAATTTTTTTCCCAAAGTAATAATAACAACACGAGGCCTAGAATCATACACAACATGTCGCTTCCACAAGTATGGTCGGTCTAATAATACAGAAGACACATTAAGAGGAGCAATATCACACAATACCTCATCCGTGAATGACTAAAAGTTGTATGGAAAACGACACTGTTGGAGGACGTGAAGATCTATTCCTTGGTGAAGCCACCCAATGTTATACGGCTGTGGGTGTGTTGTGGTTAGTAGGCTGAGATGATTTACGACCTATGCTGAAATGAGGTTCTTTTGGCTTCCACTATCAACAAGGAATTGTAGTGGAGAACCCTTCACCCACATCTGCGAATGGAAGAGGGGCTCCCCCTCCTTTGGATCCTCGGGATCCTACCTCTGGAGCTTGGTAGTGGCAACAATGACACTGGGATTTGCGTCAATGATCTGCTACCCTTTTTCATCACCTTTGTATGGTTCTGACTCAGGATCAGGACATGCATCTGATTCAGGTGCTTTCAGTTCGGCCACCAACGACCGTTTGGCCCAACACTCGTTTGTGCAGTGAGTGGGGATGTTATGAAATTCACACCACTTCCCCATGTCCTTTGGATTTGTGGTTTTATTCTAAGTCTCCTTGCTTTGGCTTTGCCCCTTATTCTGTGGTTCAGGGGCGCCTTTCCTTGGCTTCAAATTCACGGATCTAAATTTTCGCTTCTTTTGCTTAAATTTCTACTTGATCTTGGCAGTATAGCGATATGCTGTTCCAAGCGAGGTAATGTCGATGTAGGTTTTAACCCTGAACATAAATTATCTACACACGAATCTTATAACATAAAATAAACAATAGCAAGAGCATAAAACATACAACAGATAAACACAGAGATTTTCCCCTGGATCCCAAATCGGGACGACCAGCTTGATTTTTCATTATATTCCTTTTAGTGTTACAACACATATATATACATGCCGAAGCATACATAAAACCCAATCCATTAACCCTGGATTAGAACATAACCGTATTTCCCTAAATCGGATCTACAAAAATACTAGGGGCCGAAAACCATCGTACCCCAATACCATGTGCAAAACCATGCACAAAACCATGGACGCGGACTACCCGCCAGAAATTAAGGACCAAAAATTTTCGCATTAGTCGTGGAAAGAATATAACACATACCCAACAGTCGAGGAACTCCATTTCCTCCTGAATGTATCTGTGAAAATAGTTGTGGTACTTAAGCACAAAGTGTCTCTCTGAATCTTTAATACCCAAATTTTTTAGCAAGGTATGGAACATATTCGTCAGTTCGTGCACATCTTGATCCCTTTTCTACAGCAGCGTGGTCCATTGGATGTAATTGTCCTCATAGCTCCCTGCAGGGTAACATTTTTCCTTGATGCTGTCTCGGAATGAATTCCAAGTGGGTGCGGCTGAGAACAGAGAGGTTTCCCTCCCGTCCTTTTCCCCACTGTAGGTTCCCAATAGTCTTTGACATGGGGGGCGTCTTTGAGGAGTGCAAAAATAATATTTTCTCGGTCGGAGAATTCATGGACCGAGAAATACCCTTCCATAAAATTCAACCATCTATCTACAACATTTTCATCTATTTGGCCTTCAAATAAAGGAATGCCAAAGTTGACTTGTACCTTGAAAGGAGTGGCGCCTCCAGAGTGGCTGTTGGATGTATATGTGCCACCGGTGGGCAGTTGTTGAAGGATCTAGGAAAAGTTATCCATCATCGCGTTCTTTTGTTTCTCGAGGGCCTCCTCGAGCAATATTTTGATAGGATCTGCTGCTCCCTCGTCTCTATTTTCTTCCACCATGGGAGGTCGTCAGAGTTTGCAAAGTTGATCTTTCAAGGGTTTAACAAGATCAACCTCGTTGGGGACATGCAAAGAAAAACAGAGAAAGAGAAGACTGCTCTGATACTACTGATACGGATGTATGCAGGAACACAATAAAATACATAAGTAAAAATAAACAAAGAGATGCAATGGAAATAAAACTTCATTTCATTAAAACCAAATGACTGAAATATGGTTACAGACATAATGGAAATAAATTAGCTAGGGCATTGGTAGCTTATCTCTGAGAAGAGATGTGGTGGCTATAGGCCTCTAAACTATGTTAATGAGGCTTGAAGGCCTATTTATTGTTGAGAAAGAATGGAAAACCCTAAATATCCAAAAATATAACCCTACAAGATGAAGTGCAAAAACTGTGAGCCCTGTTTGGGTAAATTGGTACATCAAATTCTAGGGGCGTCACTTTGGCATATGATCTCTATCTGACGCGCTCAATACCTCGTTAGAAATATCTATATGAGGACTACAACTTTTTACATGAGCAACATCGAAGGAACTTCCATGTTGCTTTCGATTTTTCCAAAAAACGTCGTTTAGAGCCTCAAAACGGCTCCGAAAGTTTAGGACCCGAAAAACTGCTAAAATAGTAAGTTGTGTTGAAACTGAAAAATTGAAAGAACTGATGGTGGGGGTCCAAAATGGAATAGGTGGGTGGCCACCAATATCCACCTAGATCACGTGGCCTCTTTTGATTCAACCACTTCAACAAGCCATAGACCAATGGAATTGCACCATCCACGAACCAATAAAAAATAAACACTTGTCAAACAACCATTGGCCCATAAAAATACAATCAGCCTGCCCAGTCATATGCCTAGTCAGCATACAGAGTGCTGACTGGGCATACCTGCAAGTCAAATTTTAAAGTTTTAACTGTTTGAGAAAACGGTCAGAACGCGATATCGGGAGCATACGACATCGGTTTTGAGTGAAACAAGTTGCATTGGATTCAGGGTGACGAGATATTCATTTTGGTGCTACTTTCAAGAATTTTTGAACACTTTTGATTTTGAGCATTTTACTGATCCACTCGATGATTGCATCATTTTCATGATTCCTTTAACTAGATTAATTAATAACACACTTGATATTATAAACATCCGCTCATGCAAGGAATCCACAACTTAAAAGTAGCACAACATACAACCACATCATTAAACACCAATATACCCTAGAAACCTCGTAGGGTGAAAACCAATAAACATTTAATTTTATTATTAAACGACCGCGAGGGTGTTCACCCCTCACTCAATGGCTTATAAGAGAGTCCATATCTTAACCATTGTCATAAAATATTACAAGAAAATGTCATTTAAATACAAATATCTAGCTTAAAGTTATTACAATCATCATGATTTCTTTACCCACAAATAATCAATATTTATATCTGTGTGGCCTGGTTGTTCCTTTAGTGGAAAATCCTGTAGCTCGCACTCATCTGCATGGACCATTAATTATTTACATGCCACCATGTTAAACATAATTTATCCTTTGCATAAGTCACCATCCTTTCTTTTCATTGTTGTCGTTACCATATGTTGATATCATGATTACAAAAAGTATTAATCAACCGATTCATAAATCTATACTAGTGATGCTTCATCCTCTATTCATTTACATTCATGAATTGTAAGAAAAATATCGTGGCATGCTTCCTTTAACAACACTGCATATGCACTAGTTATAAGCATGTAACCATCAAAGCATTTCTATAAAATAAATACAACATTAAGTAATCTTTCCTCTACACAAGCACACGTTCTTGCAAGACAAATCACTACAACTATCTAGGCATTCCTTTAAAGGAAACTAACACATCAGTTATGATCTTAATGCATGAAAATTACATAAATTTTATCAAAAGAACTGGCTCTTTAGCTATTACTTTTGGTGCATGCAAATGTGCAAAGAAAGCTAACACAATGACCGATTGTTCCTATGCATGCAAATGCATATACTTTCCAAAATGATCTTTTCCAATGAAAGCTAACACAACATGTTGTCATTTCCCGCATGCGAACGTATATTATTTTCAAACAAAATCTAACAAAAATCTTGCATGCATATACACCTTATTCCAAAAGAAACTAAGATAATAGTTATGATAGCATAAAGTAATTGTTGGGGTTCCCATGTTTTGGCTAGATAGGCAAGACCAAAAGATGAGACAACATCAAACCACTTTCAGACCTCAGGATCTAGCCCTCCTGGGTCCAGAGAGGGATCTCTCTATGATTGTCTAAGTTACATGTCTTTGAAGCTCAAGGGTTAAGATATTAGGCTAGTTATAGGCCTGGGGTTTGTTTGTTTGTTTGGTTGCTGGTCATCAGGAAGGGAAGGTTCAATGTAAGACAAGGGTGAGCAAAGAGGATTTAGGCAGAGGTGAAGTATTCCAGGGAGCATTCAAGACCATTGGGCAATGGAGTCAGGAAAGGGTTTACTTGCTATTCAATATGCAAGCTTTTAGTTGGGCTAGTCATCTAAAACATTGGATCTTAAAGATGATAGTGTGATATGAAAAGGTAGGAGAGGAGGAAACAATAAAGGTTTAGAACACAAAGTTAAAGACCTGAGATCAGAGAGAGACTTTGAACTCTCCATGCTTCGCCCTCCAGCTTGAGGGATCTTAGAAAGGCCAGCTGGTTGCACAAGGATCCTAGTGGACAAGGCTAACTCTAATCCCCAGTGTTCCCAAATCTTCCAGCTAAATCCTTACAAGAACATCTAAGAACAGATTCATTTAATTCATACATCAGCTAGCAGGCAATAACATCCACTACACTGGTTAAATCAACTGAAATCAATTCTTAGATAACACATCTAGTAGAAAACATCAAAGGCAAGGAGAGCAGAAACATAGGGTACCTAACAAGGGTAAATCCTATGCCAGATTTCTAATGCAAGCCAGTAGAAACGAAATGAAATGAATTAAAACACAGAGATAGGAAAACATCACCACTGCTTTAGATCAGGATCCAAAGAAATGTTCTTGTCATATTAAATAGCAATATCAGTCAAGTACAACATGCCAATAGTTGGATACTTAGTCTGAAATCATATTCCTCAGCCTATCTTACAACTTTACACAGGGACTATGTCTCAAAAGAAACAACTTTCAATTCTCTGATAACTAATCAACAACCTTTACAATGAGTTTCTTCATGAATTTATAGCTCCAATGGAGCAGAGAAGGTAGGTGAAACACTAAATGAAGCATTAAACTCAGATAAGAAAGAGGGCCGAAGCCCATTCTGTTTAAATTCTGTGCATTTATCCATGGCACTCTTTTGGGTGAAAGAGTGGTCTTCTCCAGGCTTCCATTTACTCCGGGCATGTCTCTGATGTACTCTGCTGCAGCAATCTGTAGTACTTCTGGGGAATAAACAAAAAGGTAAATAAATGATGCTAGGGTCTTCCATACTGTGAATCAAATGCTCTGGTAGCATAGGACTGTTGTCAGGGCTGGAAAATCTCTCTAGAACACGGCATAGGATGAAAGCTGCATGGGCACTCTGTCCTTTATGGGGAAAAAATTCTGCCGATGTGAACACCCTGATATACATAAATTTCTACGCGCTATAACCTCTGTGTGCTCCATGATGTCTTCGATCTGGTGCTTTGACGGCTCTGGGAAGTTTTCGCAGAGTTTAACCCTGCTCTTTAAATGGCGATCATATCAGTCACCTTCCTAGGCTTTGCTTCGTTACTTCGAACTCTGAACATGGTCCTTTCTGCATTTTGGCTGATTTAATAAAGACTGTGTAATCATGGTGGCTTTCACCACCCAATAACCCTACAAAACACAAAAACCTGTTAAGAAAACAATGTTGGGGACGCTTTGATGGCCTGCGGGGTGGTGATGCAACTGTGGAAGAAAAGCGAGGAATGTTGTGGAAGACTTGCAGTGTGGTGGAAACAGTGGGAAATACAGTTGGAAGGTGGCGCAGATGGAAAATCAAATGAAAACGTTAAATATCGACCTTGGAATGGAGTATATATGAAGGGACGGGCGAATATACGATGAAACACGTGGACTGGTGATGTGGCAGGAGACGATCAACGACGGGCGTGTGAATAAATCTGGACCGTCCGATCTCAGGAGGAGATCGACGGTGGGAAACATGTCGGGGGGCGATGGACAGTGGGCCAGGGGTACGGCTGCCCTGGTTTAACCTCCGCGCATCTTTATGGAGCGATCACCGTTGGATGGGCGATCGTAGATCGGACGGCTAATATGCATATCACTCTGTGTCTTGTGCCGAACGATAACACGTGATGGGTGAGCGGTTTTCAAATAGTGCCCGTGACACGCATCCATCGGTGAGTGGAATTGCTTTGAAATGGAGAATATCGCCCGACCTCCAAACGCGGTGCGATGGAAACCGACGGTTTTTGAATAGTGCGCGGGCGAGAACCACAGGGGCAGATGCATTTTGGACCGTCAGATCAATGGCTAAACAGACGGCTGATATTCGATCGGGCGGTGAACGGGTTGGGCCACGGGCGCTGTGGAGCCTGCGATGACTGTCTGATCTGTAGAGATCGACGGTTTAAAATGTGCCCGATAACCAGCTGAGATAAGCACCTTCCACCTTGGAGCCTGGTCTTGGCACTGGGGTCGCGTGGTGGGAAAAGTTAAGGGGGTTGGCCGAAAGGGGCTAAGACCTATGCCTCTGGAAAATATGGTTTTTGGCCCTTTTTTTAGTGTATTTTCGGGCCAACAAAGGGTAACGATAGGGGAAAGAAAGGGAAAGTTGGCCAAACAAGGAGGACGTGTAGGATGTAAAGGGGACTTTGGGAAGATTTATGGGATTAGAGGGGAAATGGTCAAGGGGAAAACAAAGGTTAAAATGGGCATTCTGCAGGGATACAAGGGTAAATGTAGGCTTTTGGAGCACAATTTTTGTAATCAATGAGACCTTGTAAAGGGAGTCAACAGAGGGAATTTTATCAAAGGCAGGGGCACAAGAGACTTCAAGGATGATGTGGCTTCAGGGAAGATGCATTCCTTGAAGGCTCAAAAACAATTTAGCCCCCTACTTTGCTTGTCAAAAATTATAGGGGGGCTAACAGTGGCTCCACATGGGGATGGCTTCTTCTTGAAGGAGTCAAGAATTCAGAAAATGATCTTTGGTGTAGGCCAGATGCCTGCTGCTTGAGCCACCTTTCTTCCTTGATTTTCAGCTGCCACAATTATGAAGACATCAATTTAGCAGAAACATTACCCCAACAATCTACCTACCCATCCTACAATCCTAGCATTTTTTCTTCTAGGGTGCATTTGAACTAGCAAACCCTTTACATCTTTTTATTTTTTACAAACAAGACAATAAACCTATTCTATTTCTACCCTTATTGCTCCATGAGACCAGATTAAACTGTTGGCCTCATATGTTTCTCTACCTAATCTAATATCTGCTGGGATTAAACTGTCCAGCAGATTTCTTCTCTATATTCTACAACAGAAATTTAAAAACAGTCAAACTAGGATTAGACAGTCTAGTTTGTTGTGGATCCAAGGCATAAAGACAGTTGCACATGGACAGAAATTGAAAGCAAAACCTTGAAGGCTTGAAATTTGAAGTTTGAAGCATCCTTCTTTCTTTGTGACTCAAGTTTTGAGCTTGTTAGAGTCACTTTCTTTTCTTCATTTCAGCTCTGATTTTGGGCTCGTTAGAGTTGATTCTTCTTTCTTCTTCGCTGGTCCAGTTTTTGGGCATGTTTGAACCAACTACCTATACTTTCTTTGGCTCAGGTTTTGATCATATTAGAGCCAATA
Organism: Pinus albicaulis; assembly: GCA_034641835.2. NCBI lineage: Eukaryota > Viridiplantae > Streptophyta > Pinopsida > Pinales > Pinaceae > Pinus > Pinus albicaulis. Next base: position 191,666,355 of record CM076571.1, on the reverse strand, counting down.
TTTTTCACTTCAGAGGTTCATGTTTTCAGCATGTCTGAACCTCTCCTTTCTCTTTGGGTTTTTTTTTTGTGAAAACATTTTCTCTTTCTTGAAAACAAACACTACAATGGTATGTACAAAGGAAATGGAAACTGGAAATTGGAAATCAGCAGAAGTAGTGTTTGAGCATCCTGCCATTGACAGGACCCCCAAACAGCTCTGTACCATCCAACTCTTGTAGAAAAAAGGCATTTGGACCCACAGTGGCCTGGATGATGTAGGGACCTTGCCACAAACTGTCAAACTTGCTGTGCTTTCCTTTGTCCTCTCTCTTTGAGTCCCACTTCAGAACTTTATCTCCAATTTTGAAATCAGAGGCCTTAGTTCTTTTGTTAAATAACTTCTATATATTTTCCTGAACCTTGATAGCTCTGTTATAGACCTCCTCCCTTGTTTGTTGGAGATGAATTGTCTGGTTTATTCTCCTCACCATACTGTCTTCTTCTATCTGAATCTCTTGAACGAGTTTAATCACTGGTATTCCAAGGCTGGTGGGAAACACTGCTTCTGTTCCATATAAAAGCTGATATGGTGACATGCCAATGGATTTCTTTGTTGTAAGCCTGTCAGCCCACGGGGCATGCACTAACTTGTTATGCCAAGATTTTTTTTTCTCTTCCAGTAGCTTTTTGATGATGGTCACCAGGCTCTTGTTTGATGATTCAGCTAATCCATTACCTTGAGTGTAATAGGCAGTTGAATGAACGAGTGCTATTTTATACCTGTGACAGAAATCAACCATTTTCTTGGATCCGAAAGCAGCAGCATTATCAGTGATTATTTTCCTTGGGCAGCCAAACCGAGAGAGGATATGATCTTCTAGGAACCTAATGATGACTTAATCTATGGCATTCCTAGTAGGTATGGCCTCTATCCACTTAGTGAAGTAATCAGTGGCTGTTAGGATCCATTTGTGTTGTGTAGAAGAAGCAGGGTGAATTTATCCTATGAAATATAGGCCCCATTGCATAAAGGGACCTTCAACAGTGATGGGTTGCAGAGGTAAGGGGAGGAGTTTTTTTTTGCCTTCAAAAATCTGGCATTTGTGGCAGGCAATTATCATCTTATGGATATCATTGAAGAGTGTAGGCCAATAGTAGCCAACTCTGAGTATTTTGTTTGCAGTGGATTTCCAGTGCAGGTGGCCTCCACACTCTCCAACATGGAATTCCTGTTTAATCCTTTCTGCTTCAGACTCAGGCAAACATTTAAGCAATAGGCCATTTGGATTTTTCCAGTATAAGCCTTCATTCATTATGCAATAGCTCCTGGCCTTTAGCTTTAAGAATCTAGCCTTGGTCTTTGATAGTTTAGGAGGGGCATTGAGGTGTGTAAGCACATACAAAATATCAGAATACCAAGGAGAGCTATGAAACTTCTCCTCGACAGTGGGACCAGGTAATCCCTGCTGCTCATCCAAGGCATCTACCATGTTAATGTCAAGGGCTTGTAGGTTTGATTCAGCCATTAGTTGAGCTAGGCCCTAACCCTTAATTAGTTTTGTGGGTTTAATCTCAAGGTCATATTCTAAGATCACAACAATCCATTTGCCCCTTTTCCCATCTTGGTCTTGGGACAAGATGTCTTTAACCACTATGTTGGGTACATAGGCTATGGTGTGGGAATGCAGTATGTACACCCTAAATTCTTTCAAATCCTTAACCAAAGCATAGGCCTGTTTTTCCATAATGTTGTATTTCAAGGGTGCATCTCTGAGTGCTTTGCTGAAGAAAGAAATGGGTTGTTCCATTCCCTCTGGATTTTTCTGCAGTAGAACTGCAGCTATTGTATGCTTGGAGGCAAATGAAAAAATCAGGAAATCTTTTGAGAAATCTGGGCTGATTAGAACAGGAGCCTGGGTGAGTGCAAGTTTAACTGATTCACATGCAAACAAACCAACCAAGATCTTTCTCATCCAGATAGCGTCACATGCATCTTGACTCGCTGCCATGTATTCCGCTTCCACTGAACTGAGTGCCATGGATCTTTGCTTCCTGTTGTACTAAGAAACAATTGTAGATCCAATGCTAAAGATCCCCCCTAATGTGCTCTTTCTATCCGATGGGCTTCCTACCCAATCTACATTCGTGAAGCCATGAAAATTCACCTCATCCATATGTCTGTACCATAAACCATACTCTGATGTGCCCCTTAGGTATCTCACGACATGCTTTCCCGCCTTCCAAAATAGCTTGGTAGGCTTAACCATAGCTTGACTCAATGTGTTAACCACATAGAAAATGTTCGGTATCATGTTCACTAGATACATTAGCGAACCCACTAACTGTTGATAGACAGTAGCATCCACTACCTCTCCAGAAGTAGCATCCTCTTTCCTCCAGTTTCCTGGAAGAGGAGTATACATGGGTTTGTAGCCCTCCAATCGAAACTTAGCCAATATCTCCCTTGCATACTTGCCTTTAGACAAAAAGTTCACCATCTCGCTGCCATATTTCCAATCCAAGGAAATAATGAAGGAGGCCCATATCCTTCATCTCGAAATCCTTTTCAAGGTCCTCCTTACATGAGTGTATCAGCTCCTCATCACCAGTCAATATTAAATCATCAACATAAAGAACAATTATTAAAATTTTACCCTCCACCACAATTTGGTATAGGTTTGCATCTACTTCACTTTTGGTGAAGCCCATTCCGGTGAAATAGCTATCTATCTGAGTGTACCAAGCACGAGGTGCTTGCTTCAGCCCATACAACGCTCTTTTGAGTCGGCACACATGCGACTCGTTATTGAAGATCTCAAAAAATTTAGGGCTGCTCTATGTACACCTCTTCCTCAATGATCCCATTGAGAAACATAGTCTTCATATCCATATGATGAATGTGCCAGCCATCTGTGCTAAGAGAGCAAGGATGATCCTTATGGAAGAATACCTTGCGACAGGTGCAAAGGTCTCTTCATAATCTATCCCCTCAATCTGTGAGAAGCCCCGAGCCACAAATCTGGCCTTGTATTTCTCAACACTCACATTAGTAGCTTGCTTCACCTTGTAGATCCATTTCAAACCTACCACTGATTTATCAATCGGCCTTGGAACAATTTCCCAAGCACTGTTTTTGAAAATGGAGTCATACTCCTCCACCATTGCATCTACCCATGTGGGCTCCTGCACTGCTTCCTGAAAGGAAGATGGGTCAGTCACAATACATTTGCTCACAAGAGCCATGTATCTAGTAAATTGTTCAAGAGACTTTCTTTGTCTACGCTGTGAAGTAGGGGCTTCTACATTCTGTGCAACATCAAGTCTCTGCCTATCAGCTTCTGTGGTACGCCTTCTGCCAGTTATGATGGTTGGCTCTACGTGAGTGGACTCCTCCACTCCATGAACCTTCTCTTGTGGCTGATCCACATCTAGAGACTCATCTTTGGAAACCAACAGTTCCTCCTCCGCATCCAAGTCCAGCTCCCTCTCAAGTGACAACCGCATGGCTTTACCCTCATCGAATTTTATATCCCATCGCACCACAGTCATTCTACTGTTTGGAAAATACTTACGATAATTATGGGGTGTTTTGTGTACCCCACAAAAATCCCAAATTTAGCAATCGGCTCCAGATTCTTCCTGGCATCCTTGGTCAGATGCACATAAACAGATGAGCCAAAAATCTTAAAGTGTGAAACATCTAGTTTCTTACCAGTGAAAGCTTCTTCAGGTGTACTCATGCCAAGTACTCTATGAGGACAACGGTTTTGCACATAAATTGCAGTGTTGCATTCTTCCGCCCACAAATGCATTCTTAGGCCATGATCATGCAACATTGCTCGTGCTGCACCCACAATCGTTTTTTTCTTCCTCTCCACGACCCCATTTTGCTGTGGGTTATGAGGCGCTATGAGTTCTCTTTGAATTCCTTCTTTTCTGCAGAAGTTCTTGAATTCTTTAGAGATGTATTCTCCACCATTATCGCTCCTCAGAGCCTTCACTTGCTTCCCCGACTCTTTCTCCACCAATGCCTTAAACTCACAGAACTTTGAGAATGTTTGATCATTCTTCTGCATGAAGAAGATACAAAATTTACGAGAAAATTTAGCAACAAAAATAACATAGTACTTATGTTTTGTTGTTGAAGCAACTAGGAATGGTCCACACATGTTTGTGTGAACTCTCTCAAGGATCCCCGAAGCACGATTCTCCTTTTCATGAAAGGTGGACTTTACATACTTTCCCATGGTGAACATTGATCTAATTGAGCAATTTTTCCCATTGGAAGTCCAATAGATATTTGTTGCATGATTTTCAAGGATCCATGATGAAGATGGCTTAATCACCTGTGCCATAATTCGCCGTCTTCCTGGCTCACCACTTTTTATGCCTTGCCCATAAAGGCAGTGCAACCATCTACTTATAGCTTGTAGATATTCTTAACTCAAATCCCTTTCCTCTTGGATTGATCCATTGTTTTATGTCGTAGGAAAGTTTTTCCATCGCTGAAAAAAATGTCATAGCCTCTGTCCTCCAACATTGTGACTTAGACCAAATTTTTCTTCAGACCCAGAACATGCATAACATATCTCAATTGAAATGATTTACCTGACTCCCTCTGAAAGGTAATGGTACCAATTTCGATCGCACTATATCTTCCATTGTCACCCATCTCTATATCCATCTAGAGATCCTTCTCCTCCATGTTATTGGAAAGTTCCTTATCTCCTGTCATGTGAAAGGAAGCACCACTATCTCCCAATTCACTTGACACCATGCATGCGATCAAAGAGAAGTCAAGCTCAAATTGTGAGGCAAGGGCCTCACCAGCTACAGCTCCAACAACCTTCTTGTTCTTCTTCTTTTGCGGACAGTTAGTAGCAAGATGCCCATGTTCGTAATAGTGAAAACACTTCACCTTGGACATATCCAGCTTCTTGCCTTTAGACTCAGATTTAGAATGAAATTTCTTCCCCTTCCCCTTCTTCGCCTTGGCAGTCAAAGCACAATCCTCTTCATCATCATGCTTTGATGAAGAGCCATCCCTGATGTTCCACTTGAACTCCTCCTGCACCAGATCCGACCATAGTCGTTCCCAATTCGGAAATTTTTCCCGTCCGTTGACAGAGTCTTCATAACTATGCCAACTCTTAGGAAGTCCCAAGAGAGCCAAGCTCACCAAATAATCATCAACAATAGTTATTCCCACACTCCCCAGTTCATCCCTACATTGGACAAACTTCTTGAGATACTTTGGAATGTTGTCCCCCTTTTCCATCTTGATCTTTCTGAGTTTATCTTTGAGCGTCAATTTCCTATGGTCGCTACTGGTTTGGAATAGATCTGTCAAAGCCTTCCACTGGGTCTCCACTGGATCTGACATGCAAGTAGTTAACTTTTTATTTGTTCAGTTTCAAGTGAGTTATTAGTTGTGAATTAATTAACTAATTAATTCACTAAACTCTCACCAGTGTATCTTTCAGTTAGACTAGATACAACTAGCTCAACTGAGTTTAACTCACTTAACTGAGTTAAACTAAATAACAACTCCCATAACTACTCTTCCAACTCTGTCACGACTTTGCCACTTCAGTTCTAACTGAGTCCTCCATGCATGAGTCACCAACCACCCTAGGAATTGTGTAATTCCTTCAGCCCACTGATTTTCCAAATCTGTTCACTGAAATAAAGTGCTCCAAGAGAATAAGTTGATATTTATTGTCGGATTATTATTAAGGGCTAATAATAATCAACATGCATCTATTTTTATATTGACGATCTACAAATAGACTTTGCCCAATATTCTAAAAATAAAATTTCATCTATTTTTCACATTTGACCAACCATATACAAATAACATCCTGCAACTTATAGAATATGCTCGCCATGTCTAAAAATAGACATACACCTAAAAATAGCCCGCGAACCCCACTTAGTGAAGGTGCTTAATTTTCATTAAGCTCATCATCTTGTTGAATCTCAACACTTCCTCTCAACAAGATAAGGATTATCCTTCACCCCGATCGTGCCTCTATGGTATTCGAATTTGCTCCTGTTGAGCGCCTTTGTCAGAATATCTACATCCTGATATTTCGTAGGAATGTACTGAAGCAATATGATCTTCCGTTGCACACAATCTCTAATATGATGATACCAGATATTAATATGTTTAGATCTGCCATGAAACACATAATTAATTGAGATTTTAATGAAACTCTGATTATCACAATGTATCACTGTAGGATCTAAATGAGAACCAAACAAACCGACCAGGATCTTCCTCATCTAGATAGCCTCACATGCAGCTTGACTTACTGCCATGTATTATGCTTCCGCTAAACTGAGTGCCATGGATCTTTGTTTCCTGTTGTACCAAGAAACTATTGTAGATCCAATACTGAAAACCCCTTCTGATGTGCTCTTTCTATCCGTTGGGCTGCCTGCCCAATATGCATCCGTGAAGCCATGCAACTTCACCTCATCCATCTGTTTGTACCATAATCCATACTCAGATGTGCCCCTGAGATACCTCAGGACATGCTTGCCTGCCTTCCAAAAGAGCTTGGTAGGCTTAACCATCACTTGACTAAGCTGGTTCACCGCATAGCATATGTTCTGTCTTGTATTAACTAAATACATGAGCGAACCCACCAACTGTTGATAAACAGTGGCATCCACTACCTCTGCCGATGTAGCATCCTCTTTCCTCCAATTTCTTGGAAGAGGAGTATCCATGGGCTTGCATTCCTCCATGTGAAACTTACCAGGTATCTCCCGAGCATACTTTCCTTGAGACACAAACAGTTCACCTTCTTGTTGCCATATTTCCAATCCAATGAAATAATGAAGGAGGCCCAAATCCTTCATCTCAAACTCCTTTTCAAAATCTTCCTTGCATGATTATATCAACTGCTCATCACCCGTCAGTATTAAATCATCAACATAAAGAAAAATGATTAAAAGCTTACCCTCCACCACAATTTGGTACAGGTTTGCATCTGCCTCAGTCTTAGTGAAGCCAAGTCCGGTGAAATAACTATCGATCCATGTGTACCAAGCACGTGGTGCTTGCTTCAGCCCATACAACGCTCTTTTGAGTCTGTACACATGCGACTCACTGCTGAAGATCTCAAATCCTTCAGGTTGCTCAATGTACACATCTTCCTCAATGATCCCATTAACGAACGCAGTCTTCACATCCATATGATGAATGTGCCAACCCATCTGCACTGAGAGAGAAAGGATGGTCCTTATGGAAGAATACCGTGCGGCAGGTGCAAAGGTTTCTTCATAATCAATCCCCTCGATCTGTGAGAAGCCTTGGGCAAAACATCTTACCTTATACTTCTAGACTCTCCCATCCACAGCTTGCTTTACCTTGTAGATCCATCTTGATCCTACAACTGATTTACCCACTGGCCTTGGAACAATCTCCCAAGCACTGTTTCTGATAATGGAGTCATACTCCTCCACCATGGCATCTGCCCATGTGGGCTCCTGCGCTACTTCTTCAAAAGAAGATGGCTCTGTCATGATACACTTGCTCATAAGAGCCATGTATCCAGTAAATCGGTCAGGTGACTGTCTCTTTCTGCGCTGTGATGTAGGGACTCCTACATTCTGTGCCGCATCAAGCTTTAGTCTCTCAGCTTTTGTGGTACACTTTCTACCTGTTCTGATGTTTGGTTCTACATGAATGGACTCCTCCACTCTATGAATCTCCTCCTGTGGCTGATCCACATCTATAGGCTCATCTTTGGGAACAAGAAGTTCCTCCTTTGCATGCAAGTGTAGCTCCCTCTCAAGCGACAACTTCATAGCTTTCACCTCATTGAATTTTATATCCCGTCACACCCCAGTCATTCGAATATTTGGAAAATACACACGATAATTATAGGGTGTTTCTATGTACCCCATAAATATCCCAACTTCTGCAGTCAGCTCCAGCTTCTTCCTAGCATCCTTTGTCACATGAATGTAAACAGATGAGCCAAAAATCTTCAAATGAGAAATATCAGGCTTCTTACCAGTAAAAGCTTCTTCAGGTGTACTCATGCCAAGTACTCTATGAGGACAATGGTTTTGGACATAAACCGCAGTGTTGCATGCTTCTGCCCACTTGTGCATCGGTAGGCCCTGGTCATGCAGCATAGCTCGTGCAACACCCATGATCGTTTTGTTCTTCCTCTCCGCGACCCCATTCTGCTATGGGTTATGAGGCGCTATGAGTTCTCTTCGAATTCCTTCTTTGCTACAGAAGTCTTTGAATTCATTCGAGATATATTCACCACCATTATCGCTCCGCAGAGCCTTCACTTGCTTCCCAGACTCCTTCTCCACCAATGCTTTAAACTCACAGAACTTTGGGAATGTTTCGCTCTTCTTCTGCATGAAGAAGATCCAACATCTACGAGAATAGTCATCAACAAAAATAGCATAATACCCATGTTTTTCTGTTGAAGCAACCGAGAAAGGTCCACATATGTCTGTGTGAATTCTCTCCAGGATCACCGAAGCACGGTTCTCCTTCTCATGAAAGGTGATATTCAAAAACTTACCCATAGTACATCCCTTTCACTGATCTGACTGCGCAAGAGTACCCTTGGGAAATCCAATAGAAATCTACTGCAAAATATTCAAGGTGCCATGGTGAAGATGGCCCAATATCCTGTGCCATAATTCGCCCTCATCCCGGCTCACCACTTCTTCTTCTTTTCCCATCATTGTAGCGCAACCATCTACCTCTAGCTTGTAGAGATTCTTAACTTGAATCCCTATCCTCTTCGATTGACCCGTTGTTTTATGTCGTAGGAAGGCTTTTCCCTCACTGAAAACAACGTCATAACCTATGTCCTCCAACATAGCAATCAAGACCAAGTTCTTCTTCAGACCTGGAACATGCATAACATCTTTCAACAGAAATGGTTTACCTGACTCCCTCTCAAAGGTAATGGTTCCAATTTCGGTCGCACTATATCTACCATCGTTGCCCATCTCTATATTCATTTGGAGATCCTTCTCCTCCAAGTCCCTAAACAACTCCTTGTCTCCCATCATATGGAAGGAAGCACCACTATCAAAACACCACACCGATCCCATTGCACTTGAAACCAAGCATGCAATAAAAGAGAAATCAAGTTCAAATTGCGAAGCTAAGGCCTCACCCGCTGTAGCTCCAGCATCCTTCTTGTTCTTCTTTTTCTATGGACAGTTGGTGGCGAGATGCCCATGTTCGTGACATTGAAAACACTTCACCTTAGACAAATCCAACGTCTTTCCTTTAGCCTCGGATTTTGGGATGGAATTTCTTCCCCTTCCCTTTCCTTGTTTTGGTAGCCAAAGTAAAATTCTCTTCATCATCATTCTTCGATGAAGAGCCATCCCTGGTATTCCGCCTTATCTCCTCTTGCACAAGGTCCGACCAAAGTCGCTCCCAATCCAGTAGTTTCTCTCGTCCATTGACAGAGTCTTCGTAGCTACGCCAACTCTTCGGAAGCCCAAGGAGAGCCAAGCTCACCAAGTCATCATCCGCAACTGTAATTCCAACACTCCCCATCTCATCCCTACATTGGACAAACTTCGTGAGATATTTTGGAATACTGTCGCCCTTCTCCATTTTGATTTTTCTAAGCTTATCTTTCAGTGCCAACTTCCTATTGTCGTTGTTGCTTTGGAAAATATCTGTCAATGCCTTCCACATTGAAAATGGAGTGGCTTTCCCATGAAGGCTTGACACAATATGGTCTTTCACACCTTCCAACAGAATTCTTCTTGTCTTCACTACCTTCTTTTTCCATGCGTCAAGTAATGCAGCATCGCTAGAAGTAGGCTTAGGAACATCGCTATCGATGAACTCCTTCAGTCCATTATCTTCAAGCACCACATCCATCCTGTCCTTCCAGGCTATGTAGTTCGAGCTACCCTCAAGGGCATACTCCAACCGTAACCCATTGAAAGACATTTCAATGCATTAGGGGAATATTGAGGTCTAAAATGAGCCTCCTAAGAAAAATGTACAACCAAAATAAACTTTATGAGAACCAATAGGATTCAAGATGATGATTTCAACCATGGGGGATGATTCACCATTTTTGGAGTAAAAAAGTAAAAAGATTAAAAAATAATAAAATAATAAAACTACTTTTTCAACTCGTATTTTCAACTTATCTTCCTAAGGGTTTACTCAAATTTCGAGTAGGAGTACTCGTTGGATGCAAAATTTAATTCCTCATCCATGGAGTACCCATGTTGCATACTTTTGATGGACCCTGCTACACGAAAAATCAGAAATACATGAAAAAATGTGATTGCAATCACATTTTTCATGTATTTCTCATTTTTCGTGTAGCAAAGTCAATCAAAAGTATGCAACATGGGTACTCCTTGGATGGGGAATTAATTTTTTCATCCAACGAGTTTTTCTGCTCGAAATGTGAGTAAAACCTTAGGGAGATAAGTTCAAAATACGAGTTGACAAAATAGTTTTTTTCTTTTTTCCCTCTTAAATTTGATGATGTATTCAAATATTATTTTATTATTTCCACTATTATTTTATAATTTCCTTAGGAGGCCCATTTTAGACTTCAAAATTCCCCTAATGAATACTCAACTGTCGCACCAAGAAATTTCTGTAGCAAATTTGAATTGTCCACCAGCACGAAACTCAACACCTCTTCACAATTGCAATCTCCAGTGATTAACACTGCTCTGATACCATGTAGAAATTTATTAATGCTGATAGTATTACCGGATCCTCATGATCTAAAAAATTAATCTAATGTTAAATACATAATCCTTCCACTTAATTCTTTGCAGGAATTAAATTGCCAATTGCAAAACATATGAAGAAAATCAATCGCACATAAACACAGTTGTTTAACGGGAAAGCTTAAAGCTAAAAAACCCAACTATCATATATTATGTATATCAATGGAATCATGTAATAATCTCATACAAAGCTTAGTACATCAAGCTCTCAGTACAATCAACAATCATTACACACTGTCATGCAGAAATTTGCATATCTATGCACCAATTTCTTGCCTCCTGACAGCCTGCCTCCACTGCGCAATCCCTATTGAAGAAGACCCATGAATGAATTCGAATTGGCTTTGCCTTAAATGCTCAATCCTCATTGGCATATCCAATGTGTGTCAGATGCATTGAATGCATCACTATAGTCACAACAGACAGTCCATCTCACCCTTTCACCTATCTCTCCACTAGGTCTCCACTGGATCTGACATGCAAGTAGTTAATTGTTGTATTTGTTCAGTTGCAAGTGAGTTATTAGTTGTGAATTAATTAACTAATTAATTCACTAAATTCTCACTAGTGTATCTTTCAGTTAGACTAGATACAACTAGCTCAACTGAGTTTAACTCACTTAATTGAGTTAAACTAAATAACAAATCCCATAACTACTCTTCCAACTCTGTCACAACTTGGCCACTTCAGTTCTAACTGAGTCCTCCATGGATGAGTCACCAACCACCCTAGGAATTGCATAATTCCTTCAGCCCACTGATTTTCCAAATTTGTTCATTGAAATAAAGTGCTCCAAGAGAATAAGTTGATATTTATTGTCGGATTATTATTAAGGGCTAATAATAATCGACATGCACCTATTTTTAGATTGACGATCTATAAATAGACTTCGCCCAATATTCTAAAAATATAATTTCATCTATTTTTCACATTTGACCAACCATCTACAAATAGCATTCTGCAACTTATAGAATATGCTCACCATGTCTAAAAATAGACATACACCTAAAAATAGCCTGCAGGCCCCACTTAGTGAAGGTGCTTACTTTTCACTAAGCTCATCATCTTGTTGAATCTCAACATTTTCTTTGTTTGAAGAATCTTTCCTTTGTTTTCATAGTCTTCCGCCTCCATATCCAATTATTTGCTAGCACTGTCTCTGCAAATTCATTTGCAAGTTTTCTCCTCCATATAAGTTTTTTTTTTCCTCCGTAAAGACTAAAAATGTGAGGGAATTGAGTGGGTAATTCCTTTTAGTAGTTACAACAAGGTCCACCTTAACTAATTCTTAATGAAAATATTAGTCATATATTACAATAATAAAATATTTATTTTATAAATATATGAATTTACAAGAGTTTATATTGTAGAGATATTACAATATACATATTTACACATTAAATATTATTTTATAAACATTTTGAATTGAATTACTTAGATGAAAAGAAATAGTGTTTTTAACTCTTTATTATTATAATTATTTTTTCATTTTTATATCATATATCTTAGTTTTTTTCTATTTTGATTTATTGTTTTTATATTATACATAAGCATGTTTAACTATAAAAATGTAGAACCTAAAAATTGACTTAATGACCTCCCAATAAAGAAATACTTTAACAAGAAAACCTCAACTAATTAAACTAACCTTAATCACTATTATTGTATTACTCAATTAAATGATAAATGCATAGATTTTATTGGTGTTCTGAAAAAAACATATATCTTCAATAAATCCATAAATTTTTTATAATCATGCAAAAATTTAAGTTTTTTTTAAAATATACGTTTTCATTATAACATATTGCTTATATGTTTTTAATTTCAAAATGTTAATAATTTTTTTTTTAAATTTTTTTTTTACATAAAATATATAATTAACCAATAATGTCATGTGGTAACATCCAGAACAAGACCAAATACTATTGTATTCTATACTAATCTTGAAGTTAAAAACAAACAAAACAAAACCATGAATAAGAAGTGGACGATAAATGACCTTATAAGAACGAAGCACTTGGCAGACCGATAGATTTATTGAGCCTATTTTAATAGCATATTTTCATATGAACTTTTCGTATCTCTTTTTTATTCCAACTCTGGATCTTCGCTTGCTTGTGGTATGCAATTTTTTAACGGTGGGCAGGTTAAAGTTTATTTTTTTGGGTTGAGAAGTGTGTTTTGGTTAGTATGAAAGAGATGTAATCATATAAATATTTTGATTTAATTATATTATATAAAAAATAAAATAAAATAATAAAATTATTAATTAAAATTATTAATTAAAATATTTTGATTCAATAAATTATATAAAAATAGTTAATAACTAAAATATTTTGATCTAGTAAAATTATATAAATATAGTTATAATTATAATTAATAATTAAATAAATTTAGATTCATCTTAATTTTGGATCTATTAATCATTAAGGAATGAAATTTGTGGTGTAAATTTCTTTTAGAGTGAAAAGAGATTTGATCTTCTAGTTTGGTAGATCTGGAGTTAAGATGGATGGTTAGACATCAACAAAACTCTAATAATGTGATTTTTACCAAAAGTTTTCTTGCATTTCATTATATAGATCACATAAGCCTAAATTCAATTATTACAACCCTACACGGAAGGGTCATTGCATTAAAGGTTCATCAATTTGAGAGAGAACAATTGCAGGTTTCCAAGATGAAGTCAGATCTGGCATTCTTAAACGATGTAGATATTCGTCTAGCATTCCTTCATTTGCTCAGATTAAACATCGACTTAGCAATTCCAAAAACTATTGTGTATTTTTTAATGCAAGTTTAGCCTTGCTTCGATCTAACATATATAGGGTTAGAAAATGTCTCAATTTTCTTTCTTGAAAGTTGTTCTCTTTATGTCTGGAGCTTTCTAATGTGATGTTTGCATCAATTCGGGCAAGGATCGAAGCTTGTTCAGCTTTAAAGTCTCTCCGCCTTGAAGAAATTTGGAAGAACAATCAATCTAGAAAACTTCTCAAGCTCATAGAAAGATCCTCTTCTCTTGGGATTCTTTTTGATTTATGAGGTTATTCTTCCTTTATCATAGTCGATGGCAGTCAAATTTCTACGCTTCGTTCATTCCATTAATCAAAGGATCCATGAGCCCATGGTGGACCTCAAGCATGGTAGGACACACTCCTCTGCCTTAGCAAAGCACGCGGAAATGACGAAGCATCACATTTGCATCGAAGAAACTAAGGTAATTGCTAAGATTGACCATCTCAAGCATGGTAGGACACACTCCTTTGCCTTAGCAGAGCACGCGAAAATGACGAAGCATCACATTTGCATCGAAGAAGCTAAGGTAATTGCTAAGATTGACCATTTTCATCACTGTAAGTTAAGGGAAGCGTTAGAAATTGAAAAAATGCCTTTTAACTTGAATAGAGATGATGAATAGGGTGTTAGTAGATGTTGGATCCTGACCCTTCATCCTTAGTCGTTGCACCTTTTTTTTTTAAATAACAAATCCTTCAACATGAGATAAAAAATTAATAAAATAAAAATAATAATATTAAATTATTAAAAATAATATGCTTATATTATAAAATATTAATATTATTAATCCCCTCTCACCTCATTTTTATTCTATTTAACTTATTATTTATTTATTTTTATTTATTTTAATATTTTTTATTTATTATATCTATCTATCTATCTATCTATATATATATAATCCATTTTACCTCATCTTTTATTTATATTTATATTTTTAATTTGTATTTGTACTTATTTATTTTTTCAAAATTATATTTATATAATAATAAATAATAAATGTTATTGAACCCTACTATAATAAGAAATTATAATATTTAACTAATCTAAATATAATATAAAAATAAAATATTTTAATAAGTTAGCTCATTTTCCCCCTCTCAGCCAAACTAGTTGTTATGCCTTAATGATTAGTTGGATCCTCTCCCTGTATTTTTAAACCTGCTTCTGGATCTAATTTCTCATCTTGTCCTGATGATGAACCACACTGGTTGGTTCGAAACGCGTCGACAACTCATGACATTATGTGATTAATACCGAATGCGTTTTTTTAACAAATTATGGATCACATACGCCATATTCCAGAAACATCACTCTTCCAGAAGCTGTATCTAGGTCTTACCTAATGAACAAAAACGTTGTTTCAAATTTTCTATGTCAATCATGACAAAGTAATATTTCTAGATTTGATGATGGTTGCAGAGACACTATGTATTCCATGGCTCTGCTTCTTGTACCTCCTCTCTCCTTTGTTTTTCCCAGGCAAATGAAAGTCTCTAGTGCGGCTGTCTCTCAAGAACTTTCCTACTTGAGCTCTTCATGTTTTGGTGATCTTTCCTTATCCATTCCCTCTCATCCTTGCTCAGATTCCATCATTTTTACCATTCATCAAATCCCTCTTCCCTCCAGCGTATCAACTATCGTTGATTCCTCTTCTTTCCCTCCTTGTCGCGACCGTTATAATGTATTTGTTAATAATAATTGTTATTAATAATACTAATACTAATATAGTTATTAATAATAATATTAATGGTAATAATAATAATGATAATAAGTTTTACCCCTGTTCTTGTAATAATAGGGTAGTTAATCTTTCTAGCTTCTCTTTTGACCCTCGTGTCTTTGGTCTTCTAGAGAAGATTAAATTTTCCCCTTTCCCCTAGAAAAAATCATATTGATGAAATTAGTTGTGATATCGAATGGGATTAAGGGTTTACTGGACAACACTAAGGATATCATTAGACAATATTGTGCAGTTGTCCTTAGAAAGTAAAACCCCCTTAAGAGCAACATTAGCAAGCTTGAATTTGATGCCCTCAAATATTTAACCAATAACAAGGACATTGGTATTCTCAAAGTTGACAAGGATGGAGTTGTGTTTATCTTAGTTAAGGAAGATTACCATAGAAAAATGTTGGACCACCTTTGTAAGAGTGGGAGCTACATAAAACTCAATAAGAATCCCTTAAAGAAGATCTCTAAAAAAGTGGGTCTAGCTATAAAATCATGTAGCATTGTTAGCTCCTTGTGCTATAAAAACATTGAGAGTAACCCTATCACTCATAGGATCTATGGTGTTCCCAAAATCCATAATGAAGGAGTCTCCTGAGACCCATTGTCAACACTATTGGAGGACCAACCTATCTTCTGGAAAAGTATTTAGCACAAAAGCTAAAACCCCTTGTTAGCCTTATAGAGTCCTTTGTCAAAGACTCTTCATTGTTTGTCAATGAGTTAAAGGGCATAAGTTTTGAGCTAGGGGACCTTCTTGTGAATTTCGATGTGGTCTCCATTTATAGTAATATCCCCATTAATGAGGCCATTTAGGTCATCAATCACATCACAGATCCTAATACTACTAAATTGGTTGAGATTTGTCTTGTATCTACTTTCTTTATCTTTGAAGGGGAATTCTATGAACAAACGTGTGGTATTTCCACGGACTCCCCCCTTTCCCCTGTTGTAGCTAATATTTTCATGGATGACTTCGAATTCAAATATTTTTCCTCAGCTCAATACAAACCAAAGCTTTGGAAGAGATTTTTTAATGACACCTATGTAAATTGGCCTCATCATCAGGAAATCCCTAAGACATTGGAGCTTATTATAACCATTATTTTTGAAAACCTTGAGGAGATGAGTTTTCGCATCTTCAAGGTGAATTTCATTAGAAAATCTAAACATATGAGTGGCTAAAGTGTAGGAATTTACATGGTAAGTTCCTTAGATCAAACACCAAAGGTCACTGATCACAAACAGATCACAAATCAGTACACCGGTATATCACGTGGTTAAAACCCTTGAAGAGGGAAACAGTCCACGGCCTGAGCCAACACAGCCACTTTAGGAAATTTATTAATATAAAAGGAAATTTACATAAGCTTCTCTCATAAATGGTTACCGGACAAATGACCCTCCATGCTCTTTAAATAGAGATCATGGACCAATCAGGAATTAAGCCACAGATCAAGTGTCGTTAATACCAAGGAGAGAGTGAACCGTCAGATCACTACAAATCGTGACCATTAGATTATAAGTTACAAATGTACATAGTAAAGAAACACACTTTACCTAACTCTACACTAGACCAAGTTATACTTAACTATTTCCTATGTGTCGGAATATCCTAACATCCCCCCTTAAGAACAGCTTGGGATAGGATTGAAGGATTTACAAAGGTGACACAAAAGGAGACTATTTCCTATGTGTTGAAATATCCTAACATCCCAACAACTGGGATAGATTGAAGGATTTTACATGGCAGACATGATGAGACATGTGAATAGAGGCATGATCCCCACCTCTTAATGATAACTTTCAAAACTCCAAGCATAGATCGAAGTTTAGTAAAATTCACTTTTGTGATGGCCTTTGTAAAGATATCGGCAACTTGATCATTGGTTGAAAAATATTGTACTTCAAGAACACGATCATGAATGAGCTTTATAATGAAGTGTATATGAAGCTCAATGTGTTTCATACATTGATGTTGAATTGGATCTTTGCATAGCTGAATGGCACTCTGATTATCACACCAAAGTGTATTTGGATGCTGCTTAGGATGAAGACCAAATTTAGACGTGATCTGACGAAGCCACATGGCTTCCTCGATGGATTCAACTGCACCACGATACTCTGCTTCTGTCAAAGAAAGAGAGATGGCACTTTGTTTCTTACAAGACCAAGTAATAGGTCCTGAACCAACAATGAATACATATCATGCAGTAGACTTTCGATCATCAGGGTCACCAACCCAATCATAATCAGTGAAACCAATAAAAAATGGAGATGCTCCTACACTGTAATGAATCCCGAACTGAATTGTACCTCGAATATATCGAAGTATTCTTTTAGCTGCTTTCCAGTGACTTTCATGAGGTTGGTGCATAAACCAAGCAATAAGACCAACGGCAAAGGAAAGGTCAGGACGGGTGTGGGTTACATACAAAAGTTTACCAACAAGTTGATGGTATAAGGTAGCATCAACTTCAGGGGTAGTACAAGTGACTGAAAGCTTGACTCCAAACTTAAAGGGAGAAGGGGCTGGATTACAGTCTTCCATGTGAAAGTGGCACAGAAGATCACAGGAATGCTTGGACTGAGAAAGGGTAATACCTTATTTGGATTGCAAGACTTGAAGACCAAGGAAATAATGCAAGTGTCCCAAGTTTGTCATTTCAAACTTCTTTTTGAGGCTAGACTTCACATGGTTTATATGGTTGGGATCACTACCAGTAAGGATAAGATCATCAACATAAAGAACAAGGATGATGAAGGACTTACCCACTTTCTTGGTGTAGACAGTGTTGTCATAATGACACCTAGAAAAGCCATTATCTAAGAGAAATCTATCCATTATGGCATACCAAGCCCGAGGAGCTTATTTGAGACCATAGAGAGATTTCCTAAGGCGACAAACAAGGCTAGAGTCATTTTGGATAAAGCCAGGGTGTTGTTCCATGTAAATTTCTTCAAGAAAATATCCATGTAAGAAGGCAGATTTAACATCGATCTGATGGACTTCCCATTTAAAGGAGGCAACAAGGGAAAGAACAAGGTGGATAGAATTGATTTTGGCAACAAGGGAGAAGGTTTCAACATAGTCAATGCCTTCAACTTGTGAAAATCCTTTAGCAACAAGACGAGCTTTATGTCTATCCACTTTTCCATCTGGTCCAAATTTTGTTTTGTAAACCCATTTGCATCTCACAAGTTTTCTTCCCTTTGGAAGAGGAACAAGATCCCAAGTATTGTTTTCCAATAAGGAAAGATATTCTTTATTCATAGCTTCATCCCAATCTGGATGACTTGAATCTTCTTCAAAGGTGTCTGGATCAGTATTTTTTGGAACTTGAGCCAATAAGGAAGAGGCTCTTTCAAATTGAGAACGTGTACGTCGTTGATCTGCAAGGTCACCTGCAAGAGAACCTGCTGCATCCCGAGTAGAGCGGACCCATCTTGGAAGCTGTGGAGCTGAAGGAATATCTTCAAGAGTTGGTGGAGGATTTCCATCCTCGTTGTCATCATCTGAACTAGAAGGAATGCTATAAAAAATAGAAGAGATAGAGGGAGGTGGCACATATGTCGAATCAGGGTTGTTGGCCAAAGGTGGCACACCCGCTGAACTAGGCTCACAAGCCGATATATTTTCATCAAATTTTACATCTCTTCTAATGATGATATTTTTGGATTTTGGTTGAAGAAGTCTATATCCTTTGACATCTTCAGAATATCCAACAAAAATGCATTTTTCACTCTTAGGTTCTAAGACTTCATGTTTCGCATTTGGAATATGGGCCCAAACATCACTTCCAAAAACACGAAAGTGACTTAAATCTGGTTTGATTGAGCTCCAGGCTTCTTCTAAAGTTATATTCCTTAAAACCTTGGTAGGAGTGTGATTTACTCAGTAATTTGCATAGTTAATTTCTTCTGCCCAAAAATTGAGACTAAGTCCTTTAGATTGAAGCATACGATTAGCCATTTCTTTTAAGGTGCGATTCTTCCTATACACCATTTTGTTGTGGAGTATATGGAATAATATGTTTCAATTGAATGACATGCTCAGTGCAAAAGTTGATAGATTTGTTGTTAACATATTCTCCTCCGTTGTCTGATCTTAACTTAAGAATTTGATGTCCAGATTGTTTCTCAACAAAGGCCTTAAAGGCCAAGAACATGTTAAAAACTTCACTCTTGAGTTTTAAGAAGTATACCCAAGTGCGTCTAGAAAATTCATCAATGAAATTTAAGAAGTACTTGCAACCAGAGAAAAAAACAATAAGAAGTGGACCACATAAATCACTGTGCACAAGCTGCAAAGGGGCTGAAGCGTGCCAAGAGGCACGCTTGTCAAAACTGTCTCGATGAAGTTTTTCGAGTACACATCCAGAGCAAACACCATCTCGACAAGATACCATAGGAAGACCTGTCACCATATTTTCCTTACATAGAGTTTGAAGAGAGTGATAGTTTAAGTGACCAAATCGCTCATGCAAAATTTTGCTCACTTCATCATTATGAGAAACAAAAACAAAGGGAAAACATGATGACCCAAAGTTGTCAAACTTATACAACATTGTGGAATCATCAACAATGCCAGTAGCTAAAATATGTCTAGGATATTTGAGGTCCTTGATTACAACATCATGAGGTGAGAATTCTACTGTTTTCTTTTCACCTGAATGAGTTATCTGATAAACAAAGAGAAGGTTGCATGACAAGGTAGGAACACATAGTGCATCATTAAACTGACCATTATCTAGATGAATGGTTCCAGATCCTACAACACTAAGAGATCTATCATCACCAAAAAAAAAATGTTTGGTATTACAATCATTTAAACAAGATAATGTGGCTTTATTTTTGGCCATGTGGTAAGAAGCTCCAAAATCAATGAGCCGCTCATGAGAATGAGAAGAAGAAGATACATTTAATGCATAACCAGATGCTTAACAACCACAAGAAGAAAGTGACATTCCTGAAGATGAAGTTGAAGAGTTCTCCAAATTGATGTGGTGCTTCTTCATTGCTGCTTCCAAGGCTTCCATCTTCTTAAAACACTTGGACTCTACATGGCCATCACGATTACAAAAGTTGTAATGTCTATTTGTTTTCTTCCCTTTGTTTTTATTTGTCTTATTAGTTTGGTGAGTTGCTTTTTCAGTTTGTGGCTAAAATTACTTAAGACCCTTGTTTGGTTTAGGACCATACTTTTTAGGATACTGCTTCTTGGGATTCTTTTGATATGGTTGTTGTTGGGCTGCTAATGCTTTCTTAGAAGCGTTTCCAGTATTGATAAGACCAAGGTGTAAGAGTTTTTCTTTTTCTCTTATCAAAGAATCGCAAAAGGCATCAAAATAGGGGGACTTGTCGGCTGTTCCTTGAGAAATGAGGGCTTCTCTAGTGGAATGGAAGGTGGAAACAAATACAGAGTATGCAGGTCCAAGCTTGGCAAGAATGGAATTGATAAGGCTACCATCTTCCTTTTTTACCTTACAACCTTCTAAAAGAAGTCTAAGAGTCTTGAATTTGGACAAAAAGTCTTCTATAGAGGAGAAATTATTGGGGGTCCAAAGTAAACAACTCATTTTCAAGCTGGTGGGCCCTGATTTCATTTTGAATTCCAAAAACAATATTTAGCTTTTTCATAGCTGCATCAGGGGTGCCAATTTCTCGGATATGAAATCGAAGATCTTGAGAAATGGACATTCCTATCAACCCTCGTGCTTGATCTTGTTTATTTTTCCATTTAGTGGCTTTATCTCCATCGATAGGTTTAGTTTCTTGTCCTGAGACTATTCTATAGAGCCCATTACTTCTAAGTAAGTCTATCATGTAGGATAGGCATTGGAAATAATTGGTGTTGTTAAGAATAATCGGGCATGCACTTTCCATTTTGTTTTTAAACTGAAGCTAAAAAAGGTTGAAACTAACTACTCCAATGGAAATATCTCGAAAATTTAGGCTAGTTAAAAAAAAACGACTCGGAAAACGATTTCCGGATGAAGAAGTTATGCCTTTTCAGAAAAAAATGCATTGTAGATGCCAAATAGTTACATGAAAGGTTGAAAGCTGATGATGAAGTTCTAGTTAAAAAAAAAATCCCCCGCCCCTACCCCTCCTTTTCAAAACTTAATACAATAAGTTCAATTGAAAAAAAAAAAGAAAAAAATTTATGTGACCCACTTTTATAAATAATTGAGAGTCACTTTTACAATGTTACTTTTACATGTGCTTTTGAAATACAACCCTTTTTTAAAAACCGGCAACTTGCTAAAGGGTTTTATAAGAAAAAGTAACTTAACAAAATTTTTTTTTACAAAAAGAAGCTAGAGAGTGAGACTTGAACCCAAGGCCTCTATTCTCATAAACTAACTTTACACCAAGTGAGCTAGTAAAATGATTTTGTAATTGTTTTAAAGGAGAAGGAAGGGTTTTTTTTTTTTTTTTTTTAACTCTTCGAGGTGCGTGTTTTTTCCTGCAAAAAAAACACAAAATCCGTGCACAAAAAAAAATGAAATGCAAGCCTTATGGAAAAATGTTAGATTTTCGGTTAGCCTTACTGACAACTATCATTTTTTTGCTATTTCTGATTTCCCGAGATCATATAAAGACGCGGGGAAAGAGCATATGTAGCAAAAAAATCTCGTCTTCCTGTTTCTAATTTGCTAAGATCGCATACAACGTAGAGCAAAGAGCATACACAAAGAAGAGGGTATAGATCCAGCACATAAAAAAACTATAAACCGAAATAAGTAGAACGACTAATAAATGTAACTGCAAAAAAATATACTTTATACCTCCAGATCTAAAATGACATAACTCGGGCAACCGGAAACCTTTTCGCATGAAACGAAAGGGGTTTATCATTGTAACATACACTCTGGACACAACAAAGCAGTTCTCCTAGCCCAAAAGTAGTAAGAAATAGTAGATATGAAAAATGGAAGTTGCATGCAATCAAACCGTCTTCGGATTTGGATCAACAACGGATGCGGCCCTCAAAATGGCTCTGATACCATGTAGGAATTTACAGGGTAAGTTCCTTAGATCAAACACCAAAGATTAGCGGTCACAAACAAATCACAAAACAGTACACTAGTATATCACGTGGTTAAAATCCTCGAAGAGTGAAAGAGTCCATGGCCTGAGCCAACGCGGCCACTTCAGGCAATTTATTAATATAAAAGGAAATTTAAATAGGCTTTTCTCATAAAATTATAATTTCATTAATGAAAAAAAAATTACATGTTGAAAATTCACTATGGTGCATTAAAAAAAAAACATTAAGGTTCCATCACAAAACAACACAAAAAGTTATTGATTTGGAAAGCTATAAAAATCTTCTAATTTCCTTTTTCTTCTTTTTTATTCCCTTCCATACCCATAGGTTGGTTGGATGATGGCTAAACTTGACTCCCTAGGTGTCACGCTCCCGAGTTAGAGTCATGGGACCAAGTGGTGGTGGGCGCGCCTTGGTGCGACAGGTGCCCAACTCGGGCATGTGTGATAACGATGTGCGATGGGCACACCCATAGTGGCGGGCAGAGTGATGCGTTTTGGGTGAACGTGGTGAGCATGAGCATCGGGCAAGTGCGTGCCCATAGTGGACAGGCGAGTCAAAGGCATCGGGCAAAGTCGTTTGGTGAGCGCATTTGGTGATATGGGAACGACGGTGTAGCGCGAGCTGGGCATGTTAGGCATGGGTGGCCGAGCTGACCCAGGGGGCTCGATCGACCAGAGCGACCCATCGACGGAAATGACTTGTGCGATGACAACACGAGCGTTGGAAATATTATACGGGCATGGTTGATCTACATTATAGCAGGCTGACGTGATACATTGCAGGGGTCGACACATAGATTATGCGTGCAGGCCAACTTGGAGTTGAACGGGCCAACTCATGTAGAGTCGTGACCCGGCTGAATGGGACCACACAACGACATATATATTGGTGTATGGTGGGATTTCATAAGGCATCATCGGATCATTCAGTCACTAAGCAAAGGAGTTCGAGCAAAACTGAAATTTGCACTTAACAGGCCAAAGCAAAGGGGATTGGAGCGAAGGAAATTGGTGAAAGACTCGGGCGGAAGTTCTGGGCGGAGTCAGGTTGCAGGTCATGTAGACCATGCACTCGCACCACGGGTAGGTTGCTGCAGACAGAGTGAAGCACAGGTAGATTCAGGTTGCGAGTTAAAGTGGACATGCAGAGATCAGCGGGCGGAGTCAGGTGACCCACCGGGTAGAAGCGATGCATTCACGAATTGTGTGTAGAAGGTCAGGAAGGCACGACGCGTGCAGAGTGTGACCTAGTTGACCTGAGCTGCACGACAATAGGTCGACTTGGGTAGAACAAGTGCAGAGCGTGACCCTGGTGACCTAGGTTGCACGACTTTGGCAGAAACTTCATAAATTGTATTTTGGAGGTAATTTTGGGGTTTCGAGTAGACTTAGTTGTTGTTGAGAGGCATTGTTGTCCGGCGCAAAACGCAAGTGTTGGATTGAATCGGAAAGGTGTGTAGGTGTGTGCATGGACTTTGGAAAACTTGTATAATCATTGTAAAATTGTATATTGTTGAATTGTTATATATTATTGGGAAAACTTTTTGGGAGTTTCCAGGCTCCCAAGTATGTATGGGCATGATGGTTGTGAATCTTTAATTGTTGAAATATTAAATATTGAAGATTAATGTTATTCAGATGCATTGTTAAAGAAAACTTGATTGGAAATTGACGAAGTGTTGAAGTTTGAAGTAGTTTATACGCTTGAGTATTGGTGAAAAGAAAATTTGTGGTAATGTCGCACCCGCTATACGTGGTTGAAAAAGCACCACAAGTATAGGGCCGTAACATTAGGGGTTCCAAGAAATTTCTATTTTTTAATTCAAAACTCGACATCGAATATTTTAATTCTTTGAATCCCTTCACTCTTTGTTGATACTATTTCATTTTCTGCAAAAATATGTAAAAGTGCCATATCCATGTTTTGGTTGAATTTTGTTTACTTTGGAGGTTTTTCTCTTCGATATTGTTGTTTCATTTGCTTCTTCGATAATTATATTAAGAAAAATGGCATGTCTGGCATGACATTTATAATTAACATCATTTCTGCCGGCCTAAACCCTTTATTAGTTTTACCCCTTTAAGCATGTATTATAACATATTTTTTCTTAAGATAAAAACGTTACTTGCTTTAAATAATTTTTGGTGAATAGTGGTCGAAAGCGAATGCTATTAGTTCAACCGGAGTAGAATTTCAAAACAGACCAACATCTCTAATCCATTTTAATAATTCCTGATCTTGGCGGTTTCTAATTTTTTACATAATAAATGATTCCCATGATGCCGGTCAAATTCCATCTCTCGACTCTGAGTTAACCTTAACATGATAAGTCGGCGTTTATTAAACTCTCAACAATTTCCTGAACAAATTCCTGAACATTTGGAATCTGGAATTTATGTGGAAGAACAAGTCTTTAACGACCAGCTGAGTGCAGGCGTCGAAACCCCATGAAGTAGGCGATTAATAAAATAAAGAAAGTAACGGACTTCGATGAAAGCTTGGAGTCAATATTCACATTACGAACGGCTCTGACTCAGCAGAGTGCAGTCTTTGACTCTGAAAAGAAGGAAAAGACAGGTGGAGTTATTTGAGGGAGTATTATATACAGTGATGGATAGGAAATGCTTTAAAATGCAGTAGTCTAACTGACTGCTTTTTTGTCTTCAAAATTTTGATATTCAAGTAAAAAGTCATTGCAATTTAACAAATTCTTTAATATAATATAATTGTGAATAAATATTCAAACAAAGTATATCCCAAAAATATTCTCTTGAAAATCAATTTAAATCATCAAATAAAAAATAGTCAACAAACTTTCATCCACCTTAAATTAAAATAACAAACCTGACTAATTATTTTTAAATATAATTATACATCATATTCAAAGAAGTCCTATCCCATCAACATCAACTTTCTACACGGAACTATCATAACTTCACGCGGAATGGCGGGCCCCACCTCTGGGCTTGTATACTCCGCGACCGGAACGCGGTGAGAATCGTCATATTTATATCCTCCAATCGATTCCCACTCCACACAGCCGAAGAATTTTACAGTGTGGAGTATGTAAGATTCTGTAGCCATATTTTTCAAATCATGGCGTTGGCGTATGAGAGCAGAGTTGATCTCAGAAGCGAATTTAAACATTGTATCGCGTTGTGCAGTTTGTTTGTTACAGGCGTCTGCAATGATATGTATTGACTGTGTTTCGATGTGATTCGTGAATCCAGATTCAATGGAAGAAGTCAGAGAATTTGTGAAATTTCCAGAGAATCCAATTTTTTTACGGCCTTTGTTCAGATATATATTATCTGTGATGTGAAGATTGGGCGACAATGGATGCGTGTCAAGAGCTCTGTTCTCAACGAGCTTAAAATCGAAATGGTGGATGCACATTCAGGTTTGATATGCATCCACCATTTCGACTTTAAGCTCGTTGAGAACAGAGCTCTTGACACGCATCTATTGTTGCCCAATCTTCATATCGCAGATGACATGCCTTACAGATTTCATGTCACGCACATGGAGTTTCTTTAGTTGTTCTATTTCGTCAGGAAGTTCCTCTAAGCATTCACGGACCGAAATGTTCAAAAATTCAAACTTCCCAAGTTTAAGGTTCTCATTACTTTGTTTGTTCGGTCATCGCTGATGTTTGGCATTATTAATATTTGAGGAGTTATAGTTTTATTAATTTATTGAGCAATATATGCAAGTTTGATCTATATAAAATTTAACAATGTTGTGTGTTAATGGAGTTATAATTTTACAAATATTTGTTGCTATATATTTGATTATTGTTTTGTGTTAATGGAGCTATAATTTTACAAATATTTGTTGCTATATATTTGGTTTTTACTTCCATATATTGACTTATGCATTAATGAAATTATAACTTTACAAATATTTGTGGCCATATATATTTGGTCTTTGTTGGTATCTTAACATCTGACATTGTTGAGATGTTTAGATGAGTGCTTGAAAATGTGGCGTCAATTGATATTTGGTTGAGATGTTGAGATGAGTGCTTGAAAATGTGGCGTCAATTGATATTTGATCATCTCCAAGTGGTTATCATTCGTTATATATTATCTAATTTTATCTAATTTTAAAGTCACAATCAAGCCAAACACCAAACAGATGTATTTTACATTTTTTAAATAAAAAATTTGAAATAAATTTAAAATTTAAAAAATTTGAAATAAATTTAAAATGGAAGAAATTCAAATCTTGATGTATGGAATTGTGAGGGTGAATGAAAAGATATTCACGGAGTTAAATTGAAAGTGGGTTATACTTTCTGGACGGGAACATGCAGGACCGGAATTGGAAACAAAAATACGCTTTGCCGTTTGCCAGAGACGAGAGGACGCGAGGATGGGCACGACCACTGATGAGATGTCAGGTAGCCGGCAAAGCGAACAAAGGTAATTTCTAGACGTATAATTTATAGAGGTGGAGGACTTGTTTACTTAAAAGTGGAGGAATTGTTGGGTCAAAAGAATCTGGTTTAAAAAATTTCAAAAAATCTTGTAAGAATTATGTTTTTATAATGGAAATGGATTCAACACTATCAAAAATCTCTAAGACACCAAAAATTATAAAAAACATTGTTTAAATTTATTAAAATCTTGTCAAAATTTCCATGATTTTCATAATAAAAAATAATTATTCTACCATTATGCTACAAAAACTCAAGGCCTTTACTAAATGTCAATCACAAAAACTCAAGGCCTTTACTAAATGTCAATCAAGCTTTATAAGTTCCCACCTATCTTATGTAGTATTTGTCTCTTATGTTCATTTCTCGAAAACATTTAGTTTATTTCAAAAACCCTTAATCTGTATAGAAAGTGTATTAGTTTCTTTGAATAAACAATGCATAAAGTCAACTGTGAATTATGGTTAAAAATATTTTTTTTGCTAAGAGATTATAGAATCAAAATTAAAAATAGAGTTGGTATATGTTAATTAATCTATATTAACTTATGGTAATGAGATTCAAAAGATAAATATTTTTTAACATAAATCTCTAAATAATTATTAATAAAAATGTCTTTAAAGTTAACAATAAATTTTTATTAATATTAACTTACAAACTATCACTACCAACTAACATCTAATTTAAAAAACACTAAACTATAACATACCTTAACATAATTTCTATTAATATTAACTTACAAACTATCACTATGAACTAACATCCAATTTAAAAAACGCTAAACTATAACATACCGTACCCAATATCGTAATGAAGCTCAAATGATAAATATCTTTTAACATAAATCCCCAAATAATTATTAATGAAAGTGTCTTTAAACTCAACAATAATTCCTATTAATATTGACTTACAAACTATCACTACCAACTAACATCCAATTTAAAAAACACTAAACTATAACATACCCTACCCAACATATTTAGAAACTATGACATACCCCACATCAAATTACAATATTGCATAGACCACCATAAGAGGATTTAACCCCTTTGACTAGCCTTGTAAGAAATGTCACTCTCATCGTTGCCATCCGGGCAAGCTATGACGGAATGCCTAAGGAGACTTTTTCTATCATCCTGTCGAGTGGAGAAGGATTATTATTTTAATATAGAGTATAGACTTAAAATAATGTTGATATTATTTACGAAATAAGATTTTATGATTTTGTAATTAATATATTAAATTAATAATTAATAAAAGTAATAATTTAAATTTAAATTTAAATAAATATAAAATTTTGTTATATATATATATATATATATATATATATATATTATTAATTAATTTATACTAAATGTCCAAACACTTTTATTTTTATTTTTTCTAAAAATTATATGTTAACACAAAATTAAGTAATTATATTTTTTCTCTATCTTAATTTATTAGACTTGGTCTTCAACAAGTGTCTATTAATGATAAAATTATTTAATTTTGGCTTAATCTAACTTATAGACGAAATAGATCTTTTCAATAAAGAATGTGATTTTTTGTTATTCATAATGCATTTTCGAATGCATAAATGGGGAAAGTATTTTTGAATGCATAAATGGATTCTGGACTCTTAAAACCCCCGGGGCACTCCAATTCTGCAGATTAAACAACTTAAACTCAAGTTTTTAAAAATCTATGTCGGACTTTGATTAAAATTAATCAGAAAGCATATCGTGAAAAAGGTCATTTAGTCTATAAGTTAGCCTACACCTTTAATTTTTACCTAGTTATTATGTTCTTGGGAAATATATCATGTTGATCGATTATTGTTCAGTTTTTTTACTACATTAAATTAACTTTAGGTGTAGACATTTTTTTAAAATATTTTTATAGAATTCTATTAGGTATATCAGATGTATGAAGATGTTTAAATTTTATAATTTGGTTATTGATAAAGTATTTTAATATGAATTAATATTGACATATACTTAAAATATGTTAATAATAAAAAACCATTTTAATTTGTTGTCATAAAATGTCTGGATGTACATGTTATATATCATGAAAAAATTAAGTTATTATGGTTGAAAAGTTTATTTGGTCCTATATATGCTCTATTTAGAATTCAAAAACATAATTTAAACAATGAAATATAACACATTGTATTTTACAATTTAAAGAACTTTGCACGTGAGGAAATTTGATCCTTCTTGGCTCATATTAGATAATCTGTTGGGAAAAATACTAAGAGGGGGGTGAATCGATATTTTAAAAACTCACTTAAACTTTTTTTGTTGGCCTCAATCTCATGTGATAACAAAAATTCTTAGTCCAAAATAGTTAAATTAATTATTATCATAAAAGTTAGGATTTAATCCTACCTTTCTAGATTGGGTTTGTTCCTCCTGGATAGGAGTCAATTTAGATCTAGTTGGTTGAGAGATTCTCTCCAACTAGTTAGGCTCCTAGATTAGTGTGTGGTTGAGATATTTGCTCAACTAAATTGTCTAAGTTAGACATGTTGAAAATGCAACAAGATGATGGAGCTTAGTGAAATGAAATCGCCTTCACTAAGTGGGCCCGCAGGCTATTTTTGGCGCAAAGTCTATTTTTAGACTATGTCTATTTTTAGACATATGGAGCATGGTCTAGGAGTTGCAAGATGCTATTCTTGGATGATTGGTCGAGTTGGTAAAAATAGATGGACCTCTTATTTTAAACATTGGGCAGTTTCTATTTTTAGACTGCCAGGCTAAAAATAGAACAGTTGAATATTATTAGCTCTTAATAATATTTGGACTATAAACATTATCTTATCCTCTTGGCGCACTTCAGTTTGAGCTTATGGATGTGGCCCATGCATCTGACAAAGGAATTACACTATTCCTAGGGGTTTGGTTGAGCTATTGCATGGTTGACTTCAGTTAGACTCATGTGGCAGAGTTTTGGTGGAGTTGATTGAGGAGTTGATGGAGTTGTGTTCGGTTTAACTTAGTTGAACTAGTTGTATTTAGTTTAACTGGCTAATACACTAGAGATGAGTTGTGTGAATTAATTATTAATTAATTCAATAATTATTAACTCATTATTCAACTAAAGAACACATCAGTTAACACCAGTGCATGGACAGTTCAGTGAAGACCAGTGGAAGAGATAGGTGAAAGAGCCGGTTTGCTATTAGTTGTGCATGAGATTTGCACAAGCATTGGAGGAGATTGCCAATGAGGATTGCGCAGATCAAGCCAAGGAGATTCGAACTTGGATCTCTCATTACACCAACTTGGATTGTGCAGTAGAGGCAGGCAAATAGTGGATGAGTTTTGAACCCGTGACTTGTTCAAAACTGAGCTAGTTTGTGTGTAACTTTTGGAGATAGTACTGAGTACTTGTGAGGAGTATTGTGCTATGTATTGTTACATGTTCTCTTCCATTATAATATACAAAATAGCTGGGGGTTTTCAGCTATAAGCTTTCCCCATTACATACTGCGTTATATGTGTGATGATTTGATGTTCTTATGATCGCATACCGCTTGTTTTATTTCCGCATGTGTGATGATTAATAGTAGAAGAGGTTATGTGTTATACATGAATTCGAATTAGTGTGTGACCAGGATAATCTCGGTGGATAAATCTTCATTATTCAACAAATTTCTACATGGTATCAGAGCGAGATTGATCATCGGATCTACTACAGTGATTACAATTTTATTTCGGTAGACAGAGTCTGTAAGCGAGCCAGGTAGCCTCTGGATCCATCCTTTCCTTTGAAAGGTGATATATCCAGTAAATGCCCCTATAGTCGATCTCTGTGCTAGAAATAATTTGTTCTCAAGTGTAGATCAGAAGCGGTTGAGTTGTCAACTGTTGGAATTCGAATTTGTAGAATTGTTTTCTTGGTGTCGTAGCTAAAATGTCTTTCAACAGATTGCGATTGGAGTATGCTCTTGAAGGCAGCTCGAATTATGTTGCATGGAAGGACAGAATGGAGGCGGTGTTAGATGACAATGGGTTGTTGGAGTTCATTGAGAAAGAAATTCCAAAGCCTGCTGATGCTGCTCAAGTTGAGGCTTGGCAAAAGAAGATGGCGAAATGTCGAAGGATTCTGTTGGAGGGCGTGAAGGATCACATTGTATCCAGCCTGCATGGAAAATCTTCTCCATATTTGATGTGGAAAGCGCTGACAGATCTATTCCAGAGCAAGAGCGACCAGAGGAAGTTGGCGCTCAAGGATAAACTCAGGAACATTAAAATGGAGAAAGGCGACAGCATACCCAAGTACCTCACGAAGTTCACCCAATGCAGGGATGAGCTGGGAAGTGTGGGGGTGACTGTCGATGAGGAGGACTTGGTGGACCTGGCTCTCCTTGGTCTTCCGAAGAGTTGGCATTCCTATCAGGACTCTGTCAATGGTCGGGAGAAATTGCCAGGATGGGAGCGACTGTGGTCGGATCTCATGCAAGAGGAGATAAGGAGGAATACCAGGGACAGATCTTCATCAAAGGCAACTGATGAAGAAAACTGCGCTTTGGCTGCCAAAGCAAAGAAGGGGAAGAAGAAAGCTTCTCAATCCGGTGCAAAAGGCAAGAAGCAGCAAGACATGTCCAAGGTGAAGTGCTTTCACTGTCACCAACACGGACATTATGCCACAAATTGTCCGCAGAATAAGAAAAACAAGAAGGCTGGCAGATCTGCAGCAGGAGAGGCCTTGGCCTCGCAGTTCGAGCTAGATTTTTCGCTGATCGCATGCTTGGTATCAAGTGTGATGGGATCAGTATGGTTCTTGGACAGTGGTGCGTCTTTTCACATGACAGGAGATCAAGATTTGTTTTCTGATCTGGATGAGAAAGATCTTGGAGTGCACATCGAGATGAGCGATGATGGTAGATACAGTGCGACCGGTATCGGTACCATTTCCTTTGAGAGGGAGTCTGGTAAACCCTTCGTATTGAAGGAAGTGATGCATGTTCCAGGATTGAAGAAGAATTTGATCTCTATGGCGATGTTAGAAGACAAGGGGTATGATGTGGTCTTCAGCGAAGGAAAAGATTTCCTGCGCAGTAAGACAACTGGAGAGACCCGGAAGATAGGGGTTCGAGTCAAGAACCTTTATCAGTTGCAAGTAGATGGCTGCGCAGCAATGGCATGCAAGGTGGAAGCAGTGGTGAGCCGGGATGATGGCGAGCTGTGGCACAGGAGGTTGGGCCACCTTCACCATGGAGCTTTGAAGATACTGCAGCAGATTTCTACTGGGCTTCCTAAGGGCACTCTTGCGCAGTCAGATCAGTGCAAGGGGTGTACCTTGGGAAAATATGTGAAAGCCACCTTTCACGAGAAGGATAGTCACGCCACGACGATCCTTGAGAGAGTTCACACATACGTGTGTGGTCCTTTCTCAGTAGCTTTGACAGCAAAGCACAAGTACTACGTGATCTTTGTTGATGATTTCTCTCGAAAGTGCTGGATCTTCTTCATGCAGAAGAAGAGCGAGACATACTCTAAGTTCTGTGAGTTCAAAGCATTGGTCGAGAAGGAATCGGGGAAGAAGGTGAAGGCTCTTAGGAGCGACAATGGTGGTGAATTCATCTCTAGCGAATTCAAGGAATTTTGCAGCGCAGAAGGGATTCGAAGAGAGCTCATAGCTCCCCATAACCCACAGCAGAACGGGGTTGCTGAGCAGAAGAACAGAATGATCGTGGGTGCTGCACGGGTGATGTTGCATGATCAAGGCCTACCCCTTCATTTGTGGGCTGAGGCATGCAATACTGCAGTATATGTGTAGAACCGTTGTCCTCACAAGATACTTGGCATGAGTACACCCGAGGAGGCGTTTTCCGGCAAGAGGCCTGATATTTCCCATTTGAGGATTTTTGGTTCACCTGTGTACGTGCATGTCACAAAGGATGCCAGAAAGAAGCTGGAGCCGACCGCAGAGGTTGGGATATTTGTGGGGTACACTGATACGCCCCACAACTATCATGTGTATTTGCCAGATAGTCGCAAGACTGTTGTGCGACGGGATATCAAATTTCAGGAGGAGAAAGCCATGCAGTGTTTGCTTGAGAGGGAGCCACACTTGCATGCAGAGGAGGAGCTATTAGATCCTAAGGATGAGTCTCAGGATGTGGATCAGCCACAATATGAGGTTCATGGAGTGGAAGAGACCACTCATGCAGCGCCAACCATCAGAGGGCGCAAGCGCACTACAGAAGCTGAGCGACTGGCTCAAGATGCAGAGAGGGTTGTAGGACCACCTATAGCACAGCGCAGACAGAGACAGTCACCGGACCGGTACACTAGATACATGGCTCTTGTGAGCAAATATGTCGTGACAGAGCCATCCTCTTTCGAGGAAGCTGTGGAGGACCCCGCATGGGTAGATGCCATGGTGGAAGAGTATGATTCGATTGTCAGAAACAGTGCATGGGAGATTGTCCCAAGACCGGAAGGGAAATTAGTGGTGGGTTCGCGATGGATCTACAAAGTGAAGCAGGCGGCTGACGGGAGTGTGGAGAAGTACAAGGCAAGATTTGTTGCCCGAGGCTTCTCACAGATAGAGGGGATCGATTATGAGGAGACCTTTGCACCTGTCGCAAGGTATTCTTCCATACGGACGATTCTTGCTCTCTCAACGCAGATGGGGTGGCACATTCATCAGATGGATGTGAAGACTGCGTTCCTCAACGGAGTCATTGAGGAGGAGGTGTACATAGAGCAGCCCGAAGGTTTCAAGATCTTCAACAGCGAGTCGCATGTGTGCAGGCTCAAGAGAGCGCTGTATGGGTTGAAACAAGCACCTCGTGCTTGGTACACACGGATAGACAGTTATTTCACCGGACTTGGATTCTCCAAGAGTGAGGCGGATCCTAAC
Source organism: Pinus albicaulis (assembly GCA_034641835.2). Taxonomy (NCBI): domain Eukaryota; kingdom Viridiplantae; phylum Streptophyta; class Pinopsida; order Pinales; family Pinaceae; genus Pinus; species Pinus albicaulis. The sequence goes on along the minus strand of CM076571.1, from coordinate 191,632,727 downwards.
CTGTACTAGATTGTGGTGGAGGGGAAGTTGCTGATCATTGTACTGTATGTAGATGATCTGATTTTGACGGGTGATGAGCTGTTGATACTTTCATGCAAGGAGGATCTTGTTAGAGAGTTTGAGATGAAGGACTTGGGCCTCCTTCATTATTTCCTGGGATTGGAGATTTGGCAGCGCAGTGGTGGACTATTTGTTTCTCAGGGTAAGTATGCCCGGGAGATACTGGAGAGGTTCAACATGCATGGCTGCAAGCCTGTTGACACTCCTCTTCCTGGTGGTTGGAGGAAGAAGGATGCTACTTCAGCGGAGGTAGTGGATGCCACTGTCTATCGACAGTTGGTGGGGTCGCTTATGTATCTGGTCAATACACAACCCGATATATGCTATGCTGTTAACCAACTTTCGCAAGCTATGGTTAAGCCTACCAAGCTCTTTTAGAAGGCAGGCAAGCATGTATTGTGTTATCTCAGTGGCACATCAGGATATGGACTATGGTACAGACAGGAGGATGAGGTGAGGCTTTCTGGCTTCACGGATGCAGATTGGGCAGGGACCCCAACAGACAGAAAGAGCACATCTGAAGGGATCTTTAGCATTGGGTCGATAGCAATTTCTTGGTACAGCAGGAAGTAGAGATCCGTAGCACTCAGTTCCGCGGAGGTTGAGTATATGGCAGCAAGTTTGGCTGCATGCGAGGCCATATGGATGAGAAAGATCCTGGTCGGGTTGTTCGGGTCACACTTGGAGCCTACTGTGATTTATTCTGATAACCAGAGCTGCATCAAGCTCTCGGTTAATCCAGTATTTCATGATAGATCCAAACACATCGACATCAGGTACCATCATATCAGAGACTGTGTTCAGCGGAGGATCATGTTACTTTCATATATTCCCACGGAGGATCGGGATGTCGATATCTTGACGGCGTCTACTGTGAGAAAATTCAGTTCCACAGAGTATGTGATAGGGCTGCGTATAATCCATGTCTTGCTGAGAGGGAGTGTTGAAAATGCAGCAAGATGATGGAGCTTAGTGAAATGAAGTCGCCTTCACTAAGTGGGCCCGCAGGCAAATTCTGGCGCAAAATCTATTTTTAGACTATGTCTATTTTTGGACATATGGAGCATGGTCTAGGAGTTGCAGGATGCTATTATTGGATGATTGGTCGAGTTGGTAAAAATAGATGGACCTCTATTTTTAGACATCAGGCAGATTCTATTTTTAGACTGTCGGGCTAAAAATAGAAAAGTCAAATATTATTTGCTCTTAATAATATTTGGACTATAAACATTATCTTATTCTCTTGGCGCACTTCAGTTTGAGCTACGGATGTGGCCCATGTAGCTGACAAAGGAATTACGCTATTCCTAGGGGTTTGGTTGACTTATTGCATGTTGACTTCGGTTAGACTCATGTGGCAGAGTTTTGGTGGAGTTGATTGAGGAGTTGATGGAGTTGTGTTCGGGTTAACTTAGTTGTGTTAGGGTCCCGTGATTTGGCCGATTGGCTAGCCAAATGACGATGTAACATCAAACCAAGCTTTGGAGCCCAAGGACCTAGCCTTCCTGGACTCAGAGAGGGCTCTTTCTATAAGTGCAAAAGATGTCGGTGTGTTTACTTGCGATGTTCTGATATTAGGCTAGTTATGAAGTGTGTTTTTGGTTTTTTAGTTTTTAAGTTTGTGAGGGATGAAACTGATCAAATACATAAACTGGATAACAAGGTGTAGATAAATTGGGCTATGGGGTCAAACAGGTCAAGAAAAGCTTATGAGGTGATGATGTAAAGCTGCTGTAGGGCCGATTTGATTCACGATAGAAGGGATCTCTGGGCAAAATGGATTAAATGGACAATAAGTTGGTGAAAGACAAGGGATTTCAAGTGTAACTAGTTAATAGCAGACATAAACATGTAATAGCAAGCCATTAATCATGCTAAGTGTAACTATAAGCTAATTAATACATAGAAATCAAAACATTCCAGCCATACATAGAGGTATAAGACCCTCTAACTTCGGGAAATGGCTATCAGACTTTGGGGAAAACACATAAGACAAACTAACAACTCATAAACTATGTCGGAACGCCTAAACATAGTCTCTAAGTCATTGGGCACTTTGACAAACAAGCTTTCATATTTTTAGGCAAAGGGCTAGATCGGGACTAGGCCTCCTTGGTTCAACAAGATGATCAACAAATCAGTCAAAGAGAAAGTTTTATGGACAGAACTATGGGCAGCTTGTAGGTAGGTAGGGCAAACCATACATCCTACTTAACATACATAGAACCGATGAATAAAACTTAGCAACAATACCTTAGGTTACTAAAGAGCAGCTAAGAATTCTTTAGCATAACTAAGGGAGAAGAAAACATCAAGCTATGAAGATTCAGGGATTTTGAGGTGCCTCCATGGGAATATCTCAAAATCAATCTTTACTGATCTATAGCAGCAAGAAAATATGTATTATGAATGAAAACTAGAAGACAAAACATATCAAGAGACACTATACCATTCTACCATGTCAAGGAATCCATCAACAATCCTTCATCATTCCTCAAAAGCATCCAAGAGGCAGTCCAAAAATCATAACTCAAATGTATTCTTCAAAGCTCATATGACCAATGCATTAATTCTTCTCTCAAGTTCAGCCTCTGATTTACAATGAGAACCATGGAATAAATAGGCTTGAGGAAGGAAAACCTCATGGAGCAACTAGCTATCCCATTGGCCAAGTCAAAATATCTAAACTTGTCCTTGAGGCTTTGCAAAGCCCAAGGCACAAATATCCCATAAAATATCTAAAAAACTGCTAAAAACGGAAATTATATTGACTTTACATGAATTTCCCATGATAAAAATAGCCTAACGCACATTTGGGAAAAGCAGATTTTTGGAGTTCAAAAATTGCAAAAATACTTCATATTTATGCCTGAAAAAGGTTCCCTGACTTGCTGGATGCAAATGGAAGTCTTCCCGATGTCGAAATGAGGCTCATGATGGCTCGTTGGAAATCTCTTTGTGTCTGATTTCCAATGCAAGTGGAATCATCTCAATCTGATCTCTGAAAGTCCCTCAAAACTGCACCTGTGTGAAAAAACCCAGAAAATAGCAGGCTGCTGATATGGCAGGCAGAATGTGCAAAATGAGGCTGTTTTTCGCCAATTTGGAGGGGCGAATGATCTTCAAATGCCCTGAAAATCGCTGGAGAGCTGCTCATGAAATTATGGAATCCATTGGTATCACCCTCCTCCCTTGACGGCTTATCAAACTGAAATGGCGCATTTATGAGTTTTTGGCGAAAACCCCAAAAATGCCAAAAAACAAAAAGTTTTCGAAACAGGCCCAAAATTGGCATGCATGACCCTCAATGGTCCATAGAAACATGCTCCGAAGCTGAAGCCAAAATATCGAGGGCTGATGTGTTTTTTGCTTCCTTCCGTGCTAGGCGCCTCTCCTTCAATTTCTTCAATTTTTCTTGTGCCACCTTCAATTTGCGCCTGGCAAATTGATTTAGCTTCTGAAAGTGAAGAGTTCTCTTTCTCTGTAGCTCAAGATCCCTGTTTGCCTTTTCAAGCTTTGTTTCCAAATGCTGGTTGGCCCTCTCAAGCCATACTTCCTTGTTTTCCTCAATTTCCTGTTCAAAGAGGGCAGTGAGAGGAAAGGCATCGAACTAAGCTTGTTCTTCTGCTCTCTGTTTCTCCAAGGCTTTTCTAAGCCCGATGGTCCTAGGCCTCTTTCGCCTAGGTTGGTCCTCTTCCTCTTCATCATCAAATTCGCCAATGAGCTCTTCAATTCTTACTTGCGCCTTTTCTGCCTCCTTTTTCTACTTGATCGCCCTTGCCTCATGAATGGCTGCATGATACTTCATTTGTTTGTTTTCAACCTCCAAGAAATGGTTGAAATTCCTCGCCCTTTGAAGATCTTCTTGTAACACCTCAATTTGCCCTTCTTTTTGAATGAGGAGGTTTTCAAGGATGCGGGCCTCATTATCACTGTCATCGCTTGGGATAGGGATGACAGCTGATTTACCTCCATGCTTGGCACTTTCTCCAACTGCACTTTTGCCTTTGAAGGCCAATCTAGCGCTCTTTCTCCTTGGCAAGCTAGAAGTTGTCTTTTTGGGCAATTTCCTCTTTTTAGGAATAGTTTTGATCACTGTTAAGGAGGTAGCTTCAGCTTGCTGTCCTTCCTCAACATCCTGTCCAGCTTGTGGCTCAAAAGGTGCTTCAATTGTTTGCCCAACTTGCTGCTCTTCAACTTCTGTCTGCTGCTGTTCCTCTTCCTGAATTTGCTGCTGTTGCTCACTAATCTCCAACTGCTGCTGTCCATCAACCTCTAGCTGCTGTCCACTGATTTCCAACTGCTGCTGTCCCTCAAAATCTGGCTGCTGCTGTTCATCATCCTCCTTTTCTCCCTGTGGCTCGCTGCCCTCTCCTTCTCCCTGTTTACTTGGCTGCCCAGTGGTCATCTTGAGTTTTTTAGGGGTAGGCCTACTAGATAAAGGCACTGGGCGATGGACAGGCTAAGTAGGAGACACATGAACAGGAGTGACAGTGGCGAAATCGGCATGGCTAATGAATGAATCCCATGAAACCCCTTTCTT
>CM076571.1:191507909-191628024 GCA_034641835.2 Pinus albicaulis | reverse complement strand
TCATTAGGCATCAAGTCAAGATTTTGTTAAAGAAGCAACGGGAAACTGTGATTTTTTCCATAAAAGGAGCTTGACTTACTTAGTTTCAATTGAAAACAATGTATCACATTGAGTTCCATTTCGTAGTTTCGTTTGAAAGTTCATGTAAACCTTAGAAAACTTATCTACAGAAGGCTACTGTAGGTTGGGACTGCAAGGGACTGAAGATCAACAATGGATTTTTTTAATTACTTCCTAAAATTTTATTAGGCCATCATTAGGCATCAAGTCAAGCTTCTGTTAAAGAAGCAATGGGAAACTGTGATGTTTACCATAAAAGGAGCTTGAATGACTTAGTTTCAATTGAAAACAATGTATCACACTGAGTTCCATTTCGTAATTTCATTTGACAGTTCATGTAAACCTTAGAAAACTTATCTATGGAAGGCTACTGTAGGTTGGGACTACAAGATACTGAAGATCAACCCTGGATTTTTTTAATTACTTCCTAAAAGTTTATTAGGCCATAATTAGGCATCAAGTCAAGCTTATGTTAATTAGGCAACGGGAAACTATGATGTTTACCATAAAAGGAGCTTGACTTAGTTAGTTTCAATTGAAAACAATGTATCACACTAAGTTCCATTTCGTAGTTTCATTTGAAAGTTCATGTAAACCTTAGAAAACTTATCTATGGAAGGCTACTGTAGGTTGGGACTATGAGAGACTGAAGATCAACAATGGATTTTTTAATTACTTCCTAAAAGTTTATTAGGCCATCATTAGGCATCAAGTCAATCTTCTGTTAAAGAAGAAATAGGAAACTGTGATGTTTACCATAAAAGGATCTTGACTTACTTAGTTTCAATTGAAAACAATGTATCTCACTAAGTTCCATTTCGTAATTTCGTTTGACAGCTCATGTAAACCTTACAAAACTTATCTATGGAAGGTTACTGTAGGTTGGGACTACAAGAGATTGAAGATCAACAATGGATTTTTTTAATTACTCCCTAAAAGTTTATTAGGCCATCATTAGGCATCAAGTCAAGTTTCCTATGTTTTCTGATCCTAATCTTAGACCTGATCTTAGATCTCCTTTAAAAAGGCTTCAACCCTACATTAATAAGGTTGTACATAAACTCTTGAGAGGCTGCTTCTTCTCAATTTTGCATCTTCAAAACAAATTCAATATTGTGCTTTCAACCTTTAATATAGTGCTTCCATTTTACCAACCAAACCTACACAAGGGGATTCACTGTAATACAATTCAACAAGCGTCAATGGTGTTCTTGGTCTTGTATCACATATAGAATAAGGGACAAATATGCCCTTTATTCTGCCTCAGAATGTCCACTTTCACACTAACTGACAGGAGTATGCCACAGATTTGAGATGAATAGATGATCACAATTTAGATTTTTTGAGTCTTCACACAGGTCTGAAAATACAGAGGTATTCAATTTGGGTGTAACAGAAACAAGTCTAAAGTCTACACGAGATCACTCCAAATGTCTCTTCACAACATGTCTGATTTTATTTCTTGCTCATTTCCAAGTCTAATATAGTCACAGGTTCAAGGTGTAAGTCTAGTACCGAACCTTAGCACATATAGCCAAATAACCTCGGTTCACTGGTTCAAAGTTCAGTCTACAAGCTTGACCCTTCAAGCTTCAGATTCGAGTTGTGATACTTCCAAAAATATGCTTACCACAGGTGATTTTCCATAGCAATAAGCTATAGGACTACACAAGGACTAAAGCTCCTATTGCGGATTGTAATATCACAGGTCTGAGGAATGAGTTAAGGTCTGAGGGTATATATGCATGTGAGGGACTTCCAACCTTAAACCAAGTTGTCCATGAGTTTGTAATCTCTTCTATCCGAGATGCTAACCATATGACTATCCACAATTTACTACCACATGATTGTAATATGAGCCCTCGCAATTGTGTCTCCAAGGGGTCTGTATAGCAGTACGAATTCTACAAGAAATATACCTTGTAACAAATTCAAATCAGACTCTTCCTCCTCGACCTATTGTCTTGCTATTCTGCATTCCTGAAGTAATCTTCAATGAACAGATGAACATCACATCATTCCAGTAGTCACGGTAGGAATTTCATGAATCTGGGCTATAATGAAAATTTAGTAATCTCACTTAAAACATGATGTTTCTTAGATCTATTCTTCAAGTTTCCTATGTTTTCTGATCCTAATCTTAGACCTGATCTCAGATCTCCTTTAAAAAGGCTTCAACCCTGCATTAAGAAGGTTGTACATAAACTCTTCAGAGGCTGCTTCTTCTCAATTCTGGATTTTCAAAACAAATTCAATATTGTTCTTTCAACCTTTAATATAGTGCTTCCATTTTACCAACCAAACCTACACAAGGGGATTCACTGTAATACAATTCAACAAGCTTCAATGGTGTTCTTGGTCTTGTATCCCATATAGAATAAGTGACAAAGATGCCCTTTATTCTACCTCAGAATGTCCACTTTCACACTAACTTACAGGAGTATGCCACAGATTCGAGATGAATAGATGATCATAATTTAGATTTTTGGAGTCTTCACATAGGTTTGAAAATACAGAGGTCTGCAATTTGGGTGCAGCAGCAATAGGTCTGAAGTCTACATGAGATCAGTCCAAATGTCTCTTCACAACACGTCTGAGTTTATTTCTTGCTCATGTCCAAGTCTAATACAGTCACAGGTTCAAGGTGTAAGTCTAGTACCGAACCTTAGCACATATAGCCAGATAGCCTCAATTCACTGGTTCAAAGTTCAGTCTACAAGCTTTACCCTTCAAGCTTCAGATCCGAGCTGTGATACTTCCACAAATATGCTTACCACAGGTGATTTTCCATAGCAATAAGCTACAGGACTACACAAGGACTAAAGCTCCTGTTGCGGACTGTAATATCACAGGCCTGAGGAATGAGTTAAGGTTCGAGGGTATATATGCATGTGAGGGACTTCCAACCTTAAACCAAGTTTTCCACGAGTTTGTAATCTCTGCAATCCGAGCGGCTAACCAGATGACTATCCACAATTTACTGCCATAGGATTGTAATCCGAGCCCTCACAATTGTGTCTCCAAGGGGGGTCTATACAGAAGTACGAATTCTACAGGAAATCTACCTTGTAACAAATTCAAATCAGACTTTTCCTCCTCGGCCTCTTGTCTTGCTGTTCAACATTCCTGAAATAATCTTCAATGAACAGATGAACATCACATCATTCCAGCAGTCACGGTAGGAATTTCATGAATCTAGGCTATAATGCAAATTCAGTCATTTCACCTAAAACATGACGTTTCTTAGATCTATTCCCGATGAACAGATGAACATCACGTCATTCCAGCAGTCACGGTAGGCATTTCATGAATCTGGGGTATAATGCAAATTCAGTAATTTCACCTAAAACATGATGTTTCTTAGATCTATTCCCTGTGAACTTTCAGTCTTGGGGCCAATCAGAAATATTCAATTATAGCAGCAAATACTTAAATTCACTTCAACCCAAATCACTAGGCAGCTCAAGAGAATAAATACCATATATGTGGACTTCACTGCCAACAATGTCTAACATGCAGGGCACACTTTGTCAAGCATATAAAAGATCTGAAATATTTTTATTACAACAGAAAATATGCTCCTTTATGTTCTATGCTGTGTATTAAATCACAGCAATTTCAGCAATATCATAGGTGAAATCAGCTTGAACAATAGTGCTGGAATCCCCTAAACAAGAAGATAATACAAGCTGAAAGTGATGCAAGTATTTGGACAGCTTAAACACTTCATTTATATATAAGAGATGAAGTACATCTACATACCAACATCTTATTACAAGTTGATACAAGTCAATCTCTTCAAACCATAACTAGAGAAAACATGGAAAACCCTACTCACCAACTCCTAGCTAGGAATCACTCTTAACCAAAGCTGCTTACTCCAGCAAAGCTCCTCCTTGGCACCTACACTTGCATCCCACAAGCATACAAGGAATTTCCTGCCCGCACCTCCTCAACACATTGAGTAGCACGAGGATTTCCAATTGCACTTGGTGCCACTTTGATATATTCACCTTTGCATGGTATATAAATGAGCAAAATTTGCATATTTTGTCTCTATTGGCTTGGAATCAAGGTTGCAAATCTTGAGAATAGTTTTTTTTATTAAAAAATAATTATTTAATGTATTTTTTTTTTTAACTAGTTCATTGAGATCTGACTGCTACTGGTTAGATCGGTTCCGGTTCGAAACCTGGTTCATTAGGTCCACCGGTCCGGTCACCGGTTCCAGTTTTAATAACTATGATGTAAACTTCAAAAATCAATTTCTCTTAGAGTATTTGGAGTTAGGAGCTGAGTGAGGGCTTGTTGGAAAGAGGAAAGAGTCCTCTTTAAGATGGTGAAGGAGCCAATGTGAAAGGATGCCTCCAAGGTGACAACAAATATTTTTCTTGTGACTGTTCCTAAAATTAGATCATTTTTGTTATAATTTCAAGAGTGCCCTCCAACAATTTTCCATGATTGTCCATGACATCTATGTTATCAAGTATAGTCATATCCATGTCATTAAGTCCTCAAGTGTTCTTCATGTCATGTCCCTAGACATTGTTCATGTCATCAAATGGTCCTCCATCAACCATGTCATCTTGACATCATACTGGGTCTAAGCATCTCAAGAATATTGACATCTTGGTCAATGCCACATTGACATCAATGACAACCTTGATTAACAGTTTCAAGATAGACAACAAGATAAACATAGTGAGAAATTGTCGGCCTATCACACTTTGTAATGTGTCTTATAATCAGGAATATGGCAACCTGAGCCATTTTTCTTGATCAACTGGAGTTTATTAAGAGAAATTTTATCCTAGGTAATATTATTACAACTTTTGAAGGTCTTGAATGAGTATCAAAGATCATTCACATAATTATAGATGAAGATAGGAATAACAAATATGACTCCAAAGGCATATTTTCTACTAGGGTGAAATTCTTCAAGCTTAGAAAAGTAATGTAAATCTCCAAATAATGTACCCTCTTGCATGCTAGGAATAAGGAGAGAATGTGGTGTAAATCCTTCATTAATGTGCCCTCCATGCAAGTGGCCAAAAACATAATGTATTCCCTTCAAGTGCCAAAAAGGTGATAATTTGTAACTCGTCATGCTGCCATGAATAGGTAAGTGACTCCCTCAATTGGAGTGCCCTCATTTTCTAGGAATGAGCACTGGGAACATGTCAGAAATAGGCTTTAAAGGAGAGAGTTCACTACTGGTAACTGTGACTTCATCATTGCCAAGTGCCTCCCCTTTAGCTGAGTGATGCATCCTATTTGCTGCTAAGGCAACTCCCATTGGCGTGTTCTTCTCCTCACTGTTGATGTAATGAATGTTAAAAAATGTCCGCAAGGGTTGTGCCCTTAAGAATGCTAATATATTTACCAAAACATTTTGCTGTAATGCTGATAGATCTGCGTTCAAAACCAAAATTTTTTGCTGTCATGCTGATAGATCTGCGTTCAAAAGGTGTAAATACAACAAAAATATCTCCTCAAACAAGTGCTGATCCAAAATCTTTCTCTCAAATATGACTTTCTTTTGTTGTTTAACTATGTGATTGTTGTGTATGGGTGTGTTCACACTGGTAAAAAATGTGTAGTCTTCTCTTCCTATATGTTGTTTCTAAAAAGTTTGCACAATTGACATTTGTGCTCAAATAGGAGCTGAAACTTCTCTTTTAAAAATAAGGTTCTGAAAAGAGTTGAAAGTAAAGAGTTAACATATTAGTTTCATCTTTGAATGCAGAAAATTGAAGATGAGTCAAAGCCCAATTTTGACAACAGATGAATACCATGCACATGATGAGAGAATAGCTGATGAGAAGAGCTTGCTTAAATATGCATGTCCATGTAATGATTTTCGTGGTGGGAAAATGAGAAAAAGAAGTGTGATTTTTCAACATATGCTAAAATATGGGCATAGCGGTATAAGCCCTTTCCCTCAAAATTGTTATCCAGATAGGATAGAATTGCATAGCATGAGAGATGTAGAGGCACTAGACATAGATGAAGAGGCAACAAACACAAATGAAAAGGTAGGAACCTTTTATGAAGGGATTGAAGTTGATAGAATGCTGAATGAGGGTTTCAAGGATGAATGGCAGAAGTTGATGGAGGATGCTTTAAAACCTGTGTATGGTACTTGCAATTTAAGTCATTTAACAACAATCCTTTTAATTCTTAACTTGCAAGTGGTGCATGGTTGGACAAATGAGAGTGTTGATGAGTTATTGGCATTTTTACAATGATTGTTACCACCCGACTCCACACTGCCAACAAAACGAAGAGCATGTAAAGTGAAAATCACTAAGCTAGGCTTAGGGTATGAAAACATCCACACATGTGTGAATGGTTGTGTATTATTTCGCAAAAATCTTGCAAGTGAGACTGAATGTCCAAAATGTAAAGAAGGGAGGTATAGACCAGGGTTGAAATCAAATTTAGCTCTGAGAAGGGTTCTTCGCCACTTTCCACTAATCCCACGGTTGCTTCGAATGTACAAATGTCGAGACATTGCCGAGCTAATGCAATGGCATGCCCAAAACAAGAGCACCGATGGAAAACAACGATTTGTGGCTGATTCTAAGATTTGGAAGGAATTTGACAATAAATCCCCTAATTTTTCCCAAGATCCTCGCAATATAAGACTGGGTTTAGCTCTAGATGGGGTGAACCCTTTCTCAGATCAAAGCACTAAATGGTCAACTTGGCCAGTGTTTTTAATAAATTATAACTTGCCTCCATGGTTAGCAACGAAGCCATTTTTCTTGATGTTGTCATTGATCATACCGGGGAAAAAAAGTGTGACTTCAGATACAATTGATGTTTATTTAGAACCATTATTTGATGAGATAGTGGAATTGTGGAAAGGAATTGAAGCAATTCAAATTTTAGGGGATGGTAATTCAATTCAATTCACTTTAAGAGCTTCTTTATTGTTTACAATCCACGATCTTCCTGCATATGACACTTTGACTGGTCTCAATGTTCATGGATACCATGGATGTCCAGCTTGCATCTTTAAGGGTTTTGTGAGGCACTCAAGTAGTTTGCACAAGTGTATTTATTGTGGACATCGTGCTTACCTCAAAATGGAGCATCCATATCGTCGAAAAAAGTCACGTTTCAATGGTAAGGAAGAGAATCGTGAAGCACCACTGGCAATAACAAGTGATTACATTATTGAGAATGGAGAAAAAATAATGCAATTTATTGAAAATGGTGGCATTCGTGGTAGTAAAAATGATCCACTTTACGATAGTGGTGTAAAAAGAGTGTGCATATTCTATAAATTTCCATAATTTAAGCATATAACCATTAGGCATACTGTTTACTTTATGCATATTGAGAAAAACATAGCTTTTGCTATTATAGAAACTCTTTTTGGTGCATATGATACAGTGTCATCACGCCTAGACCTTAAAGAACTAAAGATTCGTCGAAATCTTTGGGTTGAAAAATATGGTAATGGAAAATACAAAAAACCTATTGCTCCTTATGTGTGGACAAAGGATCAATGTGCACAATTCTTAAATTTGATGTCTCAGACTCGATTTCCTACTGGATATGTAAGTGGTAATATTAGAAGCCAAACCGAAAATAATAGCTTAAGAAGCCTCAAGACCCATGACTATCATGTCATAATTGAGGATATTTTACCTATTGCAGTCATATCAAGTTTGGAAAAGGGACCAAGATTGGAAATTATAAGGTTGGGCCTAATCTTAAAAAGAATGAGTTTGCATGTGCTAGATCCTTCAAACTTTGATAATTTGAGGGGAGAGGTTCTTGAAGTCCTCTGCTTATTGGAACGATAATTTCCACCAACAATATTCAATATTTCTATGCATCTTCTTATACATCTAGAACATGAACTAGAGCATTGTGGCCCAATAAGAACAAGATGGATGTATCCTATAGAGCGATACATGAAAGTTTTGAAAAAATTTGTTCGTAATAAGGCAAAACCAGAAGGTAGCATTTGTGAAGGATATTTAATGCAAGAGGCCATAGGGTTTTGCACAGAATATATGAAGGATTTTAGCAATGTCAATCGGCGTGTATGGGATGATGATGATGACCAGAGAGTTGCAGGTGAAGTATTAGAAGGAAATGGGCATCGCTTCAAGCTATCAAATGAGGAAAGAATTGCCATACATGCCTATGTTCTTCAAAACACATCATCATTCGATAAGTGGCGTAGGTAAAATATTATTTACACCATAATTTATTTATTTAATTTCATTTAATAGCTAAATTATTATCACTCTTACTTTTCATATTCTATGCAGAAAATACGAAGAAGAGATTCAAAAATGGATGCATCCATCTCGAAAGCGTACACTTCAAGATTTGAACCTTGGAGATCGTTCTTTTCCAAAATTTGATGATTGGATTGTCAATGCAATTAATGATGCACGACAAGAAGGTCAAGATATGACGAAGGAGGAAATTCAGCTTTCACAACCTCCAAGTATATGGGCTTCTTCTTTCAGTGGGATGTGGGCCTATGGTACTCATTTAAGAGTGGAAGAAAGGGATACAGGAAAGGAAAATTGTGATTGTATTGTTAGTGTTGAATTTCATCACAACACTGAAAAGAACTTGTATGTTGGATTCATACAAGAAATTATTCAAGTTTATTATGGTGAAACTAGTCCTATATTATTAAAATGTAAATGGATCAAGCCATCTGCAATACAACATGATGAGTATGGATTTGTACGTGCAAATACACGCCAAATTTTACTGAAGACCAATGAGCCATATGTTTCCCCTATTCAAATTAACCAGGAATTTTTAATTGGTGATGTGACAAGCTCAGGATGGTTGTATGTCGTTCAAATAGAGCCCCGCTCAAAAAGGAAATTCATGGAATATGTTGATATAATGGTTGATGGGCAATGTAATAGTTTACAAGAAACATTGGAGGAAGAATATGAAGATGGTGATAGAGTATTTGAAGATGAAGCATTGATTCCCGAGCCCTAACTTCATCATCAAAGTTTACCCCTACAGAACTTAACTGACTGGTAACTGTATTAAATTCATTTAAATGGTCTGCAACAGATCCACCTTCCGACATCTTCATATTAAATAGTCGTTTCATAAGAAATACCTTGTTTGAGGCCGAGGGCTTTTCATACAGTTTCGCCAACGTCTGAATCAAACCCTCTGTTGTTGTTTCCTTCGAAATATTGAAGGCGATTGACGTTGCAAGACACAACCGTACTGTTCCGAGTGCCTTTCTATCAAGAATGTTCCATTCCGCGTCTGTCATGGTCACCGGCTTCTTTGTTTTTCCGCTCAATGGTAGGTACAGATCTTTCTGATACAGATAATCTTCCATCTGCATCTTCCACAGCGCAAAGTTTTGGCCGTTAAATTTCTCGACCCTAAACTTACCATCGTCCGCCATTGCTCCCACTCGAACCAGGAACCCCTTTTTCCTGCGAGTTTATCAGCCAAATATACCTTCGGCTCTGATACCAGTTATTAGAAAATTAAATATTACATAGCAATGAAACACATAAAATATGCGGAAAATACAAGCACACAAAACACATAAAACCAGAGAGACACAAATATACGTGGTTCACCTAGTTTGGGCTACGTCCACCTCAAACAGCCAGTCCTTCCTTTCTATTATCCAGCAAAAATGAAGAGACAGAACCTACAGTAGATCCGTTGTAATATCCTCTGTTCTCTCTCTCAGTCTCCCTCTCTGTTTCTCGCTCCGAGAATACACTCATAAATACACAGCCACAATACAATGCCCTCATATATACAAGGGGGTTGCCTTCTAGGGCAAAAAACCCTAATCTAAACATAACTTCTACCGTCAGATCATTTGCCTAATGAACGACCCAGATTGACTAGAAATTACTATACTTTTACAAGGCAATTTTGCATCTGTTTTTAGCTTCGGGGGCGCTGCCCCCGAACCCCCGCCAGGGGGGGGCTCCGAAAAGCGCTGCCGCCCCCCCTGGACCCCCCACGGCAGCGATTAAATTTTGGGCAGCGTTGCCGCCCCTTTTAAGGTAAAGGGGTCCAATGATGTGATACAAAGTAAACAAGATAATCAGGCTCCACACCCAACAATTTTTGCAGCAGAAAACATTGTGTTGCTGGGATCAACAACAGAGGAACTCATAGAGTCATCTTGGCTTTTTCTTCAGTGGATTTCTTGCATATTCTTTAGAGGAGCAGCAGAGGAGACTCCTGGGCTTCATTTCAGATCTTTAGCACCAGGCCAATCACTCACCATCTCTCATAGCGCAGTCTTGGGCAGAAACTGCGTTATTTTCAGAGGCAGTTGCTGGGAGGGTCCAGTTGCGCTCATCAGGAGGATTGTTATTGAGTAGAGGGATAAAACTTCTACTGAAGAGCACTATCAGAGGAGGGCATGAGTATTTCAGATCTGCCATAGCCTCATTGTATATTTTGATTCAGTTGCAGTGACAAGTCAGATTGTCACATTGTACATTTTCCGGCATTTCTAGCAATCTCTCCTAGATTGGCTAGAAATCTTGTATTGGAGCCCATTCTTCTATTTTGGGCATTTCTTTATATATTTCAGTCATATTTCATGTATTCATATCTATAGCAGCACCTACACTCCTAGAGACAGCGCTGTCACTGCTCTCCGACATTTTATGCAGTTGTTGTATCTCTTGTATTTCATTGCTTATTCATTAGAGGTGGATTCTCATTGCATGAGGGGTATATTCCTCATTATATTTCTATATATATGCTGCTGATACACCAATGTACATGATGGCTGTAATATATTATATCTTATGTTGCATTCAGATTTGCAGAGTTCATGGTTATGTTCATGTATTGCTCTAAGCTCTCTCATTGAGAATTTTTCTGAGAGATCTATTTTGGGGAGATTTGTATAAGCCCTCTAGGCTTATTTCTTTCAGCTCAACTTCCATAAGAGAAGTGTTTAGTGAGTTAACAAGGGGATCCAATCCCCCTTTCAACTTATTTTTACACTGCCTCTCTTATACAGCGTCCTTGAGGACCATATTGCAGAAATTCCCGAAAAAGGAACATTACAGTGGTATCGGAGCGTGATCTTTGGCTCAGCCTGTGGCTTCAAGCCAAAGTGATGAATCCATGAAGGGAAATATTTCAAGATCTATAGACAGAGTCTGTAGATGGCCAGGTAGCTTCTGGATCTCATCCTTTTTTCAAAGGTGTCATACCCAGTAAATGCCCCTGCAATCAATCTCTGGAATAGAATTTTGATATTCTTGAGAAGGGAACTTTACAACTGTGAAACCCAAGATAAAATTCCATTAGAAGGAGAAGCTCCTCATTTGGAAGAGGAGATGTACAGAAAAAACAAAAAAAAAGAGGAATGACGGAAGAGGAGGTTTCCCTTCTTCTTTTCCAGACCCTAGAGGGTATCATTGAAGATCTTGAAGAGATAGAAAGGGAAAATTGGAAAGGTTTTCTGAGAAGGTTTGTGGATGGAGCAAGCCCTAGCTATTATGATGGGTGTGAGCATTTAGCCACACATGCAGATCCACGGCGCAATCCATTGCCCACTTGCATTACTAGGAGGATGGAGGAAGAAGATGAGGCCACTGGAGTAGCAGCACTGCAACTCAAAGGTATGGATCATGATAGATGGTTTAAAAATTATGTTTCATGTTATCATGCAAATGTAGAATCATTGGGTTCACTAAAGTATTGGTGAGGATATTTGATGAAAATCAATGTGAATCTCTGTGTCAAAACTTCAAACACTTTGCATGCAATGGGTGAAACCATAAAACCAACTCCATTCTTTACTACCGAAGGGGATGAAAACATATATGATGAATTGCTAGAGGCAAGACCCCCATTGTATGAATAGCACTCTTCCATTTTTGATGACATGGAGATCCCCCTTTCAGAAGAAGACCAAAATCCATGGTCTCTCATTGAAGGGGAGTCATACTCACATATGGGTGAAGGGAATGTGCATAGAAGGACCCACAACGCTTTATCATTGGAGGAAGATTCATCAGCACATGGGGATGAGAAGGGAGTCATAGCTTCCATGGGAAGAGTCCTTGTTTCTATGCAAGGGATCCCAAGAGGTCTAACATGTGGGAACCATGACACAATTCCGGAGTCATTTGAAGCAACTTATGGGGATTGTGAGATGGAGGAGGAAGAGAAGGATCAACATCAAGGGTTGATACACCCTTATCTATTCCAGAGAGTCTTTGCACATGGGAGAAAGACTGTACAACGCAGTGAAGAGAGGGACAAATCAGTCCTCTTATACATATAGTCCACTTTTGAGCTCGATGTCTCACTATATGGAGGCATTCCACCTGGGAGGCCACCTAATATCGAGTTGATGAGAGGCATCTTGCCATTTAGTTCACCACTCTTGGATTCCGGAGAGGTGAAGACATTGGAGGAGTCCAGCACAGTGCAGAGAGTTTGGTATAAACCCAAGGAGGAGAGAGACACTCTCTCATTTTCAGCATCACCCACTCTCACCATTTTTACTGTGCTGACAGAGTTTGCTGCAGGGATGGAGGATTGCATCTTCATGATGCAGGTTGATTGCTCCACAGATTTGGAGAGGAAGAGGATACTTCCTTTGAGGGAGGACTCTTTCACACATGGGAGTAGCTGGAGGTTACTCATGCTTACACTGACCAAGATTGGGAGATCCCTTTTGGATGACAACTTCTCATGGGAGGCTAGCTTCCCAAGATCACCATTATTATTTAAGCATGAACAGCTAGATGAGGGGCATGGCAGCATTTTGGAGGATGAATTTGGCATGGGGGATTTCAAAGTAGCAGGCAGCAGCATGAGGGGAGCACTACATTACAGATTACCAGCGCTGCCTATGAGGAGGATGGATCCAGATTGGAGGACTCAACTCTTTGTAGAGTACTCCCAGGATCTTGGTGCATGCATGATTCTTGATGACCAGGAGGGAGATGACAGATACATGGTGGATGATATGGTCATCTATTGTTATGGAAAAATCTTCTTGGCTAGAGTTTCTAGTCTCAAGGAGAAACTATTGCATGCAGCACATGAGGACTCTCTAGATATGCACTTGGATGCATATTTTGATTTGCTAGAGGAGTTCATTTGGGAGAGCATTCAGTATGATCTATATCAGCATATGGACATATGCATAGCCCAGATTATTTTGGAGAGGTTTGCACAACCATTTCCCTACTCATTAGAGGTGAGAGAGAGCATTCAGATGAGCCATTTTAGCTCAAGGACCAGAGTACATGGTAAAGGAGGTATATGTTTTCATTTTGGTTTACCTTTCTTTACATTATATGAGTAGCTTGATGAGCTAAGGATGATAAGATCTCCTTATGCTCCTTATTATGATGTACTTGTGGCCCATTGCAGCAATGGGAGTGGCTATTTTTATGATGGTTTGTGGGGGAAGCCACATATTTCTTGGTGTGCACCATTGGCACCAATTTGTATTTTCATATTTCCATCTTATGAGATGCTTATGGCAGCAAACAAGTGGCTGGAAAATCAATTTTTGTTTTTAGTTTGATGTAGGAAAGAGGTGCACTGCGTTGGTCCCATGAATGGAGCATTGACCCACTCTCTAGTTGTCTTGTGACAGCTTGTTTCTATTGCATGTTGCCTCCTTGTATTGCTGATGTTTATACATTCACAAGGAGCACTATTGTGAGAGTTTTGTATATTTTGGGACAGCCCATTGGGAGCATGATTCTCCCCATTGTATATGTTTTATATTGTAGGAGACACCATGGGCAAACCATGATTGCCACATTGCTACTTTTCTCAACTTGTGGGAAAAACCACTTGGAGAACTTGAGGGGGAACTTCATGGCTGATTTTCTTGATGGGGAAGCTTGGGCCATTCCTAGAGGCCATACCATTTCAGCCCAAGGACAAAGGCAGCCCCATGTGTACCAAAAATGGAGAGAGAAACACCATGGGAATCAAAAACCCAACTCTCCATTCAGCCCCAACACATTGCTTATACCAGGGGTTGTGACTTTTATTTGGATGATAGCATGGATGAGGGGATCATTATTGGGGATACATTTTTCCCATGCATGTCATCACTCTTACCTTGGGATGCTATAGCATAGCAAGAAGGTTTCCAGCTACACCTTTTATTTCTCCATGATGAGCACCATACCATCTTGCATATTTGGAGGAAGCATGGGAGGAAAAATTTATTGCAGCATATCTTGAGCAGTGGTGGAGATTGTTGATGAGGAGGCCACAAGAGAAGAAGGGGGAGGAATTTTTTTCTCTCTATGCAGTTGTTTGAGGACAAGCAGCATGTGGGAGGGGAGGACTATAATGTTCCCAATTTTCAGCCTCAAGCTAAAAGGAACATTATAGTTAGCATATTTTTATTTTGTTGAATAAAATGGGTAAGGAGACACCCTAACCCATTTTTATGGAGAAATAACAATCCTTGTGTGAAAGGATGAATAATAAAGCAGTTGGATTGAGCACCACATGGTGTGAATAGGATTGGATCATGCTTGATCTAGTCATTTTGACCAAGTCAACTAAAATTGTCTAGATGTATTGAACCTACTTGGACAACGCAGTTTTAGTGGAGGCTCCACTTGCTTGAGCTAGAAGCAAGTGTGAATGGGACCCATGGTGAGATGAGTTAATTTTCTTTATAAGGAGGAGATGGCAGCCCATTTTCATTATGCATTAGATTATTATTTTCGTAGGGTCTGCAAAGACTTGCATCCCCATGCTGTTTAGCGGGGTTTGTAGTGTTCTTCACCCAAGGGTGTTCCCGGTCGAGAATCCCAACCTCATCCTCAAGGAAGGAGAGGATTGGAGCTACATTTCCTCATTCTAGCATTTGGCCAAGCTTGTCCCCTCAGCTACAACGTTATTTCTGCAGCAAAAAAACGTTGTGTTGCTGAGAGCAGCAGCAAAGGAACTCATAGAGTCATCTTGGCTTGTTCTTCAGTGGAGTTCTTGCATATTATTTGGAGGAGCAGCAGAGGAGACTCTTGGGCTTCATTTCAGATCTTTGGCACCAGGCCAATCACTCACCATCTCTCACAGCGCAGTCTTGGGCATAAACTGCATTATTTTCGGAGGCAGTTCCTGGGAGGGTCCAGTTGAGCTCATCAAGAGGATTGTTCTTGAGTAGAGGGATCACCTCTATAGAAGCACTTACACTCCTAGAGATAGAAGCACCTACACTCCTAGAGATAGCACTGTCACTGCTCTTTGGCATTTTATGCAGTTGCTGCATCTCTTGTATTTCATTGCTCATTCATTGGACGTGGATTCTCATTGCATGAGGGGTTTATTCCTCATTATATTTCTGTATATATGTTTCTGATACACCAATGTACATGATGGCTATAATATATTATATCTTATGTTGCATTCATATTTGCAGAGTGCATGGTTATGTTCATGTATTGTTGTAAGCTCTCTCATTGAGCATTTTTCTGAGAGATCTATTTTGGGGAGATCTGTATAAGCCCTCTAGGCTTATTTCTTTGAGCTCAAATTCTGTAAGAGAAGTTTTTAGTGAGTTAAAAAGGGGATCCAAGCCCCCTTTCAGCTTATTTTTACACTACCTCTCTTATACAACGTCCTTGAGGACCATATTGCAGAAATTTTCGAAAAAGGAACATTACAATGAGAACCACAATGGGAAAAATAATTCTCCTCCCAAAAAATGGGGACAGGTTTCAACAACCAGATCAAGTCATTTTCACATCTAGATAGTTCTATGAAATAGACTATACCAGGTCCAGTATAGAATTCCTTTGGACAACCAGCACAAGAATTCCAATGACCACACACGGTCCAATACATTATTCTTCTTGATAGTGTCTTACCTATTCCTCCGACAATGTCCCGTCTATGAGGAATTTTGGGCCTCCTCCAACACGATCCGAATCAATAGATTTTACTCACGATTTTTCCCCTCTTACCATCTTGGCCAACTCTTTTCCATTATTGAGATCATCTTATCTCCAGGGAGAGGAAATATGGGTAGGCAAGCACCATCAACCCCTATGGATAGGAAATTTCCATCAACCCAAGGCCTCCTAGCCTTTCACTATAGAAATTTATTAATACTAATGTATTACCGGATCCTCTTAATCTCAAAATATTTATCTTCTTGCAAAATACAGAATCCTTCCACTGTTAAACTTGCGGAAATTTAAAACTCAATTGCAAACACATGTGAATAAATTCAATCGCACATAACACAATTGTTTAACGGGACAGCTTAAAGCTAAAAACCCCAAATATCATATTATGTATATCAATGGAATCATGTAATAATCTCATACAAATATTAGTGCATCAAGCTCTCAGTACAATCAACAATCATTACACACTGTCATGTAGAAATTTACATATCTATGCACCAATTTCTTGCCTCCTGACAACCTGCCTCCACTGTGTAATCCCTGCTGAAGAAGACCTCTGAATGAATTCAAATTGGCCTTGCCTTGACTGTGCAATCCTCATTGGCAACTCCAATGTGTGTCAGATGCATTGAATGCATCACTATAGTCACAACGGATAGTCCATCTCACCCTTTCACCTATCTCTCCACTGGGTCTCCACTAGAACTGACATGCACTATAGTTAACTGTTGTATCTGTTCAGTTGTTAGTGAGTTATTAGTTTTGAATTAATTAACTAATTAATTAACTAAACTCTCACTAGTGTATCTTTCAATTAGACTAGATACAACTAGCTCAACTGAGTTTATCTCCATTAAATGAGTTAAACTAAATAACAACTCCTGTAACTACTCTTCCAACTTTGTCATAACTTTTCCACTTCAGTTCTAACTGAGTCCTCAATGCATGAGCCACCAATAACCCTAAGAATTGTGTAATTCCTTCAGCCCACTGATTTGCCAAATTTGTTCACTGAAATAAAGTGCTCCAAGAGAATAAGTTGATGTTTATTGTCGAATTATTATTAAGGGCTAATAATAATCAACATGCACCTATTTTTAGATTGGCGATCTATAAATAGACTTCGCCCAATATTCTAAAAATAGAATTTCATCTATTTTTCCAACTTGATCAACCATCTACAAATAACATCCTGCAACTTATAGAATATGCTCACCATGTCTAAAAATAGACATACACCTAAAAATAGCCTGCGGGCCCCACTGGTGAAGGTTCTTAATTTTCACTAAGCTCATCATCTTGTTGAGTCTCAACACTCCCTCTAAACATGATAGGGATTATCCTTCACCCCGATCCTGCCTCTATGGTATTCGAATTTGCTCCTATCGAGCGCCTTCGTCAGAATATCTGCATCCTGATCTTTCGTAGGAATGTACTAAAGCAACATGATCTTCCACTGCACACAATCTCTAATATGATGATACTGGATATCAATATGTTTAGATCTATCATGAAACATAGGATTAATCAAGAGTTTAATGCAACTCTGATTATCACAATGTATCACTATAGGATCTAAATGTGAACCGAACAAGCCGACCAGGATCTTCCTCATACAGATAGCCTCACATGTAGCTTGACTTGCTGCCATGTATTCTGCTTCCACTGAACTGAGTGCCACAGATCTTTGTTTCTTGTTGTACCAAGAAACTGATGTAGATCCAATAATGAAAACACCTCCTGATGTGCTCTTTCTGTCCGTTGCGCTGCCTACCCAATCTGCATCCGTGAAGCCATGCAACTTCACCTCATCCGTCTGTCTGTACCATAAGCCATACTCAGATGTGCCCCTAAGATACCTCAGGACATGCTTGCCTGCCTTCTAAAAGAGCTTGGTAGGCTTAACCATCGCTTAAGAAAGCTGGTTCACCGCATAACATCTGTCCAGTCTTGTATTAAATAAATACATGAGCGAACCCACCAACTGTCGATAAATAGTGGCATCCACTACCTCTGCCGATATAGCATCCTCTTTCCTCTAATTTCCCAGAAGAGGAGTATCCATGGGCTTGTAGTCCTCCATGTGAAACTTACCAAGTATCTCCCGAGCATACTTTCCTTGAGACACAAACGGTTCACCTTCTCGCTGCCATATTTCCAATCCAAGGAAATAATGAAGGAGGCCCAAATCCTTCATCTAGAACTCCTTTGCAAGATCTGCCTTGCATGATTGTATCAACTGCTCATCACCCGTTAGTATTAAATCATCAACATAAATAACAATGATTAAAAGCTTACCCTCCACCACAATTTGGTACAGGTTTGCATTCGCCTCACACTTGGTGAAGCCAAGTCCAGTGAAATAGTTGTCGATCTGTGTGTACCAATCACGTGGTGCTTGTTTCAGCCCATAAAATGCTCTTTTGATTCTACACACATGTGACTCGCTGCTGAAGATCTCAAATCCTTTAGGCTGCTCAATGTACACCTCTTCCTCAATGATCCCATTAAGGAACACAATATTCACATCCATCTAATGAATGTGCCAACCCATCTGCGCTAAGAGAGCAAGGATGGTCCTTATGGAAGAATATCGTGTGACAGGTGCAAAGGTTTCTTCATAATCAATCCCCTCGATCTGTGAGAAGCCTTGGGCAACAAATATTGCCTTATACTTCTCGACGCTCTCAACAACAACTTGCTTTACCTTGTAGATCCATTTCGAATCTACCACTGATTTTCCCACCGGCCTTGGAACAGTCTCCCAAGAATTATTTCTGGCAATGGAGTCATACTACTCCACCATGGCATCTATCCATTCATACTACTCCACCAATGGAGTCATACTATTCACAATTGCAATCTCTAGTAATCAAAACTACTCTGATACCATGAAGAAATTTATTAATAATGATGTATTACCGGATCCTCCTAATCTCACAATATTTATCTTCTTGCAAAATACAGAATCCTTCCACTGTTAAACTTGCAGAAATTTAAAACTCAATTGCAAACACATGTGAATAAATTCAATCACACATAACACAGTTGTTTAACGGGAAAGATTAAAGCTAAAAACCCCAACTATCATATTATGTATATTAATGGAATCATGTAATAATCTCATACAAAGCTTAGTACATCAAGCTCTCAGTACAATCAACAATCATTACACACTGTCATGCAGAAATTTGCACATATATGCACCAATTTCTTGCCTCCTGACAGCCTGCCTCCACTGTGCAATCCTTGCTGAAGAAGACCTTTGAATGAATTCGAATTGGCCTTGCCTTGATTGCACAATCCTCATTGGCAACTCCAATGTGTGTCAGATGCATTGAATGCATCACTATAGTCACAACGGATAGTCCATCTCACCCTTTCACCTATCTGTCCACTGGGTCTCCATCGGAACTGACATGCACTGTAGTTAACTGCTGTATCTGTTCAGTTGTTAGTGAGTTATTAGTTGTGAATTAATTAACTAATTAATTCACTAAACTCTCACTAGTGTATCTTTCAGTTAGACTAGATACAACTAGCTCAATTGAGTTTAACTCCATTAACTGAGTTAAACTGAATAACAACTCCTGTAACCACTCTTCCAACTTTGTCATAACTTTTCCACTTCAGTTCTAACTGAGTCCTCCATGCATGACCCACCAATAACCCTAGGAATTGCGTAATTCCTTCAGCCCACTGATTTTCCAAATCTGTTCACTGAAATAAAGTGCTCCAAGAGAATAAGTTGATGTTTATTATCGGATTATTATTAAGGGTTAATAATAATCGACATGCACCTATTTTTAGATTGACGATCTATAAATAGACTTCGCCCAATATTCTAAAAATAGAATTTCATCTATTTTTACAACTTGATCAACCATCTACAAATAGCATCCTGCAACTTATAGAATATGCTCACCATGTCTAAAAATAGACATACACCTAAAAATAGCCCGCGGGCCCCACTTAGTGAATGTGCTTAATTTTCACTATGCTCATCATATTGTTGAATCTCAACATTCACAACTATATAGCATGTAAAATTATCTTTTAGCACTCTTTACCATATTAATTTACATAACAAACCATATTCACATTATCATTAAAACAAAATAAGAATTTGTGTACATCATGCATTCATACTTGACCCTCAACATGGGTCCACAATATCTAAATTGATAGGAAACATATTTGATATACAGGTGGTATACATTCTGATTTTCCAAATAACACAATCATGCATATCATAACATTATACTTTCTTATTTATTGTTGCAATTCATATTGCAATGATTTACTTTCATAGGTTTTCATGTTTTCATTAAGCTACTCTTTCTTAATCCCATCAGCAACGTTAGCCATAAATATGCATTGTTTAAACAACTATTCACTTTCGCAACCATTTTAGTTTCATGCATAAAAAAATGTCATGCATAAAATTATATACAAATATTCATTAATGTGTAAATGTCAATAACAATTACGATAATAATCGAAACATCTCCAATTCCCATAGTGTGTTGTCACTAACAGACCGATACATGAATTAACTACTATAATCACTTATTTACAACTTGCAATAAGCTTAAATCAAATATAATTCATGCATATAAGTTTTAATAGTTAGTCATGCAAAACTAAATAATCACTTCTACCAACCATATTAATGCAATCATGACAAGAATCAATCAGCAACTAGATATTACAGTCAAGTCCTCTTCAAGGACATTCCCCATATTTTACATTTATGAATTCACTCATTATAAGTAGTGCATTGTAATTTTAGTCATGTTCATTAAATTTATCATTAATACTTTCATATCTGCAAAGGTTGGTAATTGATTCTCACTTTCCTTAGTGAGTGTTCAAGATTGTTCATAGGTGTAATAGAGGTTTTATTATTCTTCATCCTCGTCGATATTCAAATGTAACATCCCTAGTTAAAATTCCATGTAAAAAAATATAAGACCAAGGTCATGGGACACTTATTTCAAGCTTAATGTTGGGAAAAACATCTTAGTGAGGGTGTTCATTGGTTTATTATGGCTAAGGAAATTGGAAAAGGCAATGACAAAGGCTTTGAAAAGAAAAGAAGCATTATTTGGAATTTATTTATGAAAATAATGGAAAATAGGAGAAACGAGAGGTGAAAGGTCACAGGTTGCATGTGAGGAGGAAAATGAAGAAAATAGAGGCCTCATTAATAAAAAGGCTAATTCTAAGTATCATTTTATAGCTTTTGGTCATTGCAGTTTTGGAGCTCTCATTATTCTCTCTCTCTCATACTATTGGATACTTAGAGCTTCTTGGAGCACTCTTGTAGAGTGTGGCATACTTGGAGTTTTGGAGCAAGAAGGAAAATGAAGAGTAGGAAAGCGCAAGAGGACATTGGGATTAGTAGCCACATCAGATTCTGTTCGCAGGTATCGAGTTGCATGTATGGTTTCCTCACTAGTTTTGGCATTCCTGGCATATGCATGTGGTTTCTTGGTCATTATTTTTCATTGGCACGGAGGATTTCCTGGATTGACAGTGGATTTCCCTAGCCTTTCCATTTCCTGAATATCCACGATGTTATGGGTTCATTTCATTGTTTGTTTCTTTGGTTGGTTCTCATGTGATTTTGGATGTGGGTTGAGTTATTAGTTCCTAGAATTCTTGGTTGGAAAAACGCTCTGGAAGCCCTATAACAACTTGGGTTGAGTTACTAGTCATGGAAGCCTTAGTTGGACAAACGCATTGGAATCCTGGCGGAAGCTATGGGTTGAGTTACTAGTCCTGGAAGCCCTTGTTGGAACAAATGCTCTAGAGCCCTGGACAGCTTGGGTGGAGACCAATCTGGTGATGGTTGTGATGTCTGACCATGAGGTGGAATCAGTGGTTGAGGTTTGAGGGGGTTTGGCCTATGGAAGCCTTGGTTTGGTTTTGATTTATTAGTTTTATGAGATCCCACATTCATGCTTGGAATATGGCACAGGGGTGACTAGCTGAAGAGAGATTTGGCTTAGCCATGTCTATGGTCGGGTGGAATGTGGAAGTCCTAGACTTGGTTGCATTTTTCTTACGGAAATAAGAGCTATTTTCCTCTTATATTGATGGGTAAATATGCTTGTTATTATGTGGCTTATATGGTTGTTATGTTCTCTTCATTTCTATTGTTTATATGATGGTTATGAATGTGTTTTATGACGGTGATGATGTATGGCTCTCATCATGTTTTGATTTTTAAATGAATGAACAATGTATCTATGCCTAATTAGATGGTAATGCAGTTAATGTGATGAGGAAACAATGCTTCTTAGAAATTCTCAGATAAATATGAGACCCTTATGCTTAGATCTATTATTTAGACTTCTAGATTACATATTTGTGACATGTTTGATGAAATTATTTTCATGGCTAGTAAGAGTATAGTCAAGTCCTTGTTGCATCGTTATTCCATTGTTACGTTTCATTTATGAAAGTGTCATGGTGTTCTGGGCATTGACGTGGGCTATGGGCTTGAAAAAGTGTCTCAAATCTCGGGGACGTTGGCACAGGTCCAAGGAAAAAAGTCCTTGGACGCATGCATACCCATGTCATGGGATCATCATGAGCCTCACAGACACATCCTTGTCCATATCAAGGGATTGTTCAGGGGTTTAATAGTCTAAAACCTTAGTGGGAACTAGGGGTTGGTTATGTGAGTGGTTGGGATGGCTCCTGGGAGTTTTGTTGCTGATGTGGAAGGTCTTTGTGACACATTTTCGTTGATTACAATTCCTTAAGGTAAAATAGGAGGTTGAATCATATCATAGTAGCCTCTCGTCGCATATTTACCCCAATTGGCTGATTACTTGGGTAGATGTGGGAGGACTCTATCACTTACTACTCCTAATGAAGTTATAAACATGAATCACGTATCTCATGTCAAAATCATTCTACTGCATATATGAACATGTATATTGTTACACTCATACCTAAGTTGATGTCCATTAGTAGCATACCTTGATTTATTTTCTGCTTAACAATTCCCAAAGGTGCCAATGTTGCTACTTTCAGCTCTGATACCACTTGTAACATCCCCTAGTAACCTTGCATGAAAATGTATGGAGTTAGAAATTTTTTACACAATTCACCTATGGGTAACTATCCAAATTACTATTCCATATTACTCATTAACCATTAGATATAATCTTCATCATTGCATAGAGTAACTTTAGTAAAGGAATAGTAAGTTACATAACCATTAATAACCACTATTGTCACATATTGACATAAACCTTCTGATGTAACCTTGCATCATGTCCATGATTCCTTTAACTAGATTAGTTAATCATGCACTTGATACTATAAACATCCACTCATGCAAGGAATCCACAACATAAAAATAGCACAACAGACAACCACATCATTAGACACCAATATACCCTAGAAACCCTGTAGGGTGAAAACCAACAAACATTCAATTTGATTATTAAACGCTTGTGAGGGTGTTCACCCCTCACTCAATGGATTATAAGGGAGTCCATCTCTTAACAATTGTCAAAAAATCTTACAAGGAAATTTCATTTAAATACAAAATATCTAGCTTAAAGCTATTACAATCACCATGATATCCTTTACACATAAATTTTCAATCTTTATATCTTTATGGCCTTATTATTTCTTCAGTGGACTATCATGAAGCGCACATTCATCTACATGGACCATTAATTATTTACCTGACACCATGTTAAACATAATCTATCCTTTGAAAAAGTCAACATCCTTTCCTGCCATTATTGTCTCCAACATATGTTGATATCATGATTACATAAAGTATTAATCAACCAATCCATAAATCTATACTAGTGATGTTTCACCATCTATCCATGTACATTCATGAATTGCAAACAAAATATCGTGATATGCTTCCTTTAACAACATTGCATATGCGTAGTTATAATCATGTAACCATCAAGGCATGTATATAAAATAAATACCACATTAACTAATATTTTCTTTACACAAGCACACGTTCTTTCAAGACAAATCACTACAACTGTCAAGAGATTCCTTTAAAGGAAACTAACACAACAATTATGATCTTCATGTATGCAAATTACATAAATTTTATCAAAAGAACTAGCCCTTCAACTATTACTTTTGGTGCATGCAAATGCATAAAGAAAGCTAAAACAATGAATGTTGTTCCTATGCATGCAAATGTATATACTTTCCAAAAA
Organism: Pinus albicaulis; assembly: GCA_034641835.2. NCBI lineage: Eukaryota > Viridiplantae > Streptophyta > Pinopsida > Pinales > Pinaceae > Pinus > Pinus albicaulis. The sequence goes on along the minus strand of CM076571.1, from coordinate 191,603,849 downwards.
TATATTTTTCAATGTAGGCTAACACAACATGTTGTCATTTCCCGCATGCAAATGTATATTATTTCCAAAAAAAAGCTGTTAGGTCCCTATATTACTAGTATAGTCCCTTATTGTTGTTAGTGTAACCCCTTTATTGTTATTATTGTACCCTTGTAACCCCCATATTGTTATTATTATGCCCTTAAATTATTATTTTTAGGTCAGCTAGGATTACATTGTGGCCCCACTAGGATTACATTATGTCCCATGGACTCCTATATATAGAAAGGAGGTTTTGTAATTTGTATCATCCAAGAATTGTTCATTAATGTAATGTATTGGAGGTTTCCCCCTCGAAGTGGCTTATTTATAAGGCGTTAATATCTCTTTTCTTCTATTTTTGGAGCTAGTTTCACAACATTTGGTATCAGAGGTTTGGATTCTAGGGTTTCGCTGCTCCAAACAAGTCATTGTGGAATTTTCGCTATAAATTTTTTTCTATGAAATTTCAGAAGCTAAAATTTTTAGGGTGCAAAGCCGAAATACTGAGGAACATCGTCAAAAATTTTTAGAGCTTGGGCGCAATATTTTCGGAGATATGATCTGTGGAAGTTAGGTCTTTTTGCAAGCTCCTCAATTTAATCTAAACAGGTCATCATGGAATTTGTGCTATAAATTTTTTTCTACGAAGGTTCAAAATATAAAATTTTTAGGGCGCGAAGCTGAAATCCTAAGGAAACTCGTCAAAAAATTTTAGTGCTTGGTTCATAACATTTTTGGAGATATGATCTATGGAAGGTAGTTCTTTTTCAGGCTCCTGAATTTCATCTCAAAGAGGTGATCGTGGGAAAATCTTCATAACTCTCTCTCTGAGCATCGGATTAGAGTGTCGTAAAAATTGGTCACAATTACACAGACTATAGTTTCTTTTCTATCAATTTTATAGCTAAAATATGAAACAGTGACACGTGGAAAGTCATACAAGTGCGCTCTACTGAACCAGTCCATAATTAGGTCATTGTGGGAGATTGGGCATAACTTTTCCTTGGAGAATCCAAATCAAGTCAGACTTGTGGCATTCGAAAGATAATTCAGAAGGCTACCTCAATGACCAATTTCAGATATTGAAGAGCTGCAATCAAAAATATAATCCAATTTCAATATCGATCTCCTCAAAAGCAAGAAAAATGTGTGTATTTTTTTTTTTACGAATTGCATAAGTCTTGTTTGAAGAATCGATTTGAATTGATTCCAAGGGCATATTGTAGAATATATATCAGTATTGGGTTAAAAAAAATGCCCCGTAAAAATAATTCAACACCCATTAAGCCTTCAGAAGGTTTTACTATGACTCATGAAGATGAAGAATTGCAACATGATCTATCAAAATTACAAGAGCAAGTGCACCAAATTTCGCTCTCGCAAAGAGCAACAAAAAATGAAATGGATGTTTTGAAGAAAGGTGTGGAAGTGAAGATGGATGGTTTGAAGAAAGGTGTGGAATCTAAGATAGATGGCATGGAATCAAAGATGGATGACATGGAAGCTAAGATCGATGAAAAAATGAAAGACAACATGGAAAACATGAAGAATGATCTAAAAGCATACATGGAAGGTTTGAAAAATTATTTGATACAAGTAATGTTTCCTAACGGTGAAAATATAGTAGAAAAAACTCATGATGAGAACAAAATAAATGTTAATCGTGACTTCATAAACTCTAATGTTGGCGGGAAGAACCACCATATTCCAAAAATGGATATGAGGAAGTTTGATGGAAAGGATCTTGTAACATGGATACTATAGATGGAGCAATATTTTGATCTCCATAATGTGAAAAACACACAAAAGGTACGCATTGCAACTTTACATTTAGAAAAAAATATAGTTGTATGGTATCGATGGCTTTGCTCCCGTAAAAAAATTGTCACTTGGTCAATTTTTATGGAGGAAATGATAGCACATTATGAGGATACAAAGAGCAACACCTTCTTTAGCCAATTGATAGATCTCAAACAAAAGGGCTTAGTGGGGGAGCACATTGAGGACTTCCAAAAATTGAATATAAGGGTAACTAATATTCTAGAGGAACACAGGATTGATCTCTTCATATGTACTTTAAAGGATAACATCCAACATGAAGTTCGCGTTTTGGAACCTAATTCATTGGAGAAGGAATTCAGGTTGGCAAGAAAAATTGAATGTAAAATTATGGCGACAAGGAAGCCTACCACTCACTTCTATAAAGAAGGAAGTGTTGCTATGCCTAGATTTACACAACCTACAAGGTTGACACCACAACAATTGGAAGAAAAAAGAGAAAAAGTGCTTTGCTACAGTTGTGATAGCAAATACACTAAAGGTCATAAGTGTGTTGAGAAGAAATTATTTTACATAGATTGTGAAGAGGAAGAAGAAAATGAACAAGAAGAGGATATACACCAGGAACCAACCCTAAAAGAGAAAGAAATGAGTCCGACCATATCGTGTAATGCATTGGCAGGAATTACCACTCCTCAAACTCTCAAGATAGAAGGACATATCAAGAAGAAAAAGGTAATAGTGTTGATTGATTCAAGTAGCACCCATAGTTTTATTCATTGTAAGGTAGCCAAGGAATTAAATTGTTTCCTATACCCAACACCAGAATGTCAAGTGATGGTTGCAAATGGAGGAACTATAAATTTCTCTGGAAAATTCCAAAATATCAAGCTAACCATGGGGGAATATGTATTGACTAGTCCAATGCTTTCCATTCCTATGGGAGGTGTTGATGTTGTACTAGGAGTACAATGGTTACAATCTTTGGGGACGGTAGCTTTTAATTTTCAAGAACTTTTCTTGAAATTTTTTTCATAAGGAAAGGAAGTCGAATTACGGGGTATTGAAGGGAAGCCAGGAAGGATAATAAGCTCTAATGTCATGACAAAGCTTCTAAAGAAAGAACAACGAGGCGTAATTGCACAATTATGCTCACTAGAAGTTCCGAAATCAAAATCATCTATTTCTGCAGATCTCCAACAAGTCTTGGACAATCATTCCAAGGTGTTTGAAACTCCCAAAGGACTTCCACCTATTCGTGATCATGATCATGCTATTCATTTGATTCCAGGAAGTGTTCCTCCAAACATCATGCCTTATAGATATCCTTATGTCCAAAAGAGTGAAATTGAACGTATGATTGCAGAAATGTTAGAGGCAGGTATAATTCAACCTAGTCAAAGTTCTTTCTTTGCTCCTGTAGTATTGGTACACAAGAAGGATGGATCATGGTGCATGTGTTCGGATTATAGGGAGCTCAATAAGCTCACCATTAAAGATAAATTTCCCATTCCTGTGATTGATGAATTATTGGATGACTTACATGGAGCAATATTTTCAAGAAAATTGAGAAAATAAATTTCTTTATCTACACCCAAAAACGTATTTTCTATATCATAATGAATACCCTTTTGTGCATGCAACATGTGCTTTTTTTAACGCAATGAACCTTCCTTCAATGCACATAATATTTTCAAGAAAGCATGTGTTCTTGTTCTTGTATAATGAACAAGATTCATATCCATTTTTTAAGAAAACAATCTTTATTTTTCATCAGTTCATACACAAAACTTCTATGCAAGTATTTTTTCACTCAAATCCTTGGAGTCTTTAAATAAAAAATATGGGTACTATATGCATACAAATTCATGAAAACCCTTCCAAGAAAATTAATCTAGTTAACTTTTCTCTTTTCCCAAGAATGTGCTAATGTATGCAAAGACATTTCACTTTAATATTTCATTTTCAAGAATTAATATAGAAATTTATTTCAATAATTCCAATATAATGGATATTATTATTGTGCACATATTCATTTAAAGAGTTGATAAGAATCATGCTAATATCTCCAAGGAAATTAATAATCTATTTTTCTCTCATAATTTCCTCGCAATCATCCACGGGGTCTTGGATAGGCGTGATGAGTGTTGTTAAGACACTCCTTGATATGATGTCACTGATTCAATTTCTCTCCCCGATGGGGGTTAATATATTAGACATGATGAAGATGTAGTCCTGCCAATCTTTCCAAAAAAAAAAATATTGGCAGTCTTTTCTTTAATGAAATAACTTAGTTTCTCTCTTTTCATAAGAAAAGTTAATGTACATTCTGTTCATGAAAAATATCATGATTTCTTTAATCTTTTTGGTGTAGGTTTCAAGTGTGTTTTCTTTCCAAGAAATTTAATGTAAAAGTTGTTTCTTTTGTACATGCAAGTGCATATTTATTTTCTGAGAAACTCAATCACAAACGTTTTTCTTTTCAAAATAATTATTAACTTTCACTAGTACAAAATGGTTAATTAGTTACTAAGAAAATGACTAAAGTTTGTATATAAACGACTATTTTTCAGTCGGTGACCAATAGTAGCTAATTTACAGTATCTTATAATGCGACCAAATTTTAGTCGTTTTTAGCTTAGTCATTAATTGGTTGTCTCAATTTTATTGTCTAGTAGTATATTTTGTCATTAATTTAGTCATTGATTAGGTTATTGTAGTCATTGATTTGGCCATTGATTTAGTCGTTGATTTGGTCATTGATTTAGTCATTAATTTGATTGTTGATTTGGTCATTGATTTTATTGTCTAGTAGTATATTTGGTCATTAATTTAGTCATTGATTTGGTCATTAATTTCCACAATTAATGACTAATTATACAACAAAATATATTACTATATGATCACCTGATAAAACTAATTAATGACCAAAGAGATATGATCAAAATGTTGGTTGTGTTATAAGATATTGTAAATTAGCTACTAATAGTCATATATATGCAAATTTTAGTCATCATTTGAAACCAATTAATGACCAAATAAATGTGACTAAATTTGGTCGTGTTATAAGATACTATAAATTAGCTACTAATAGTCATATATATGCACAATTTAGTCGTCATTTGTAATCACAAATTTATCATTTGCAGTAGTTATTTATCTTTTTCTGGTAGTTTTATATTCATTATATAAATGATTACATTAGTAGTTTATATTCATTTCATTTACTTTCATTAACAATCATTATAAGCAACTAATTTAGTAGTATATTCATTTTATTTGTGTTCATCATTAATAAACATAAGCTACTAATTTAGTAGTTTTAGATGGATTTTATGTGTTCATTACTAATCAACATAAATTAATTAGTATGATTTTGCAACTAAATTAAAAAATAAAATAAAATCATACAATGTACATGTTCATCTAATATGAAAACAGAAAGTTACATATGTTAATTAGGATACTATGTAATATCCAGTGCAACTATAAGTAATTCCAACCACATAAATTATATTATATAAAATGTAGAGTATTACAATATGAGTTTCCAACTTAATATTAGTTGGAGTACAATTTACACATGAAATAGTGTTTCATTGCTTCAAACATTATCATTGTCTTGCCAAGGCATTGCAAGTGAATTCACCAACTTTGAAGACTTGATCATCAGCTTCTATGTGTGTGTCTTATGCAAGATATTGGCTCTACGAGTACCATTAGACCAATTATCTTCTCTTTAATTTTCATTTTGTTGATCTAGTGTTATTTGTTCTCCTCTTTCTTCAATCATTGCTTATTACCATCAATACTGAGTTCATTTTCTAACACAAAAAGAGATACAATGCAATGTATAAGACATGAAAGTCGATAAACACTAGAATATAAACTAAATTAGACTATAAAGGATTTATACGTTATATACCTCAACATCAACAATATTGTTAATGCCATTTTCCCCCATAAAATCAAGAAACTTGAACAAGTTTTCTTCAGTTGGGAAATAGTGGTAGCTATGTGGTCTGATGACCTGTATAAAAAAAACAAATAAAATGTCACAAATAAACACAACAGAGCTAGAAATTTCTACTAAGAATGTCTCATGCTCCACTTTTGTAGTTGTATCATTTCCTCTAGTTATCTCTAAGAAGAAGTGACACTTCAACAATAAAATTGGTTAGTAGAAATTTAATGGGCGGAGCAGAGTATTGTTGACACACGATTACAACAAGAAACTAAAAAAGAATAAGACAAGACTTTGTAAATTGCGATATAAATAGGAATATAGCCTTCAATATAGTAATATTCAATCATTCAACATACTATTCTAGGAGAAAAATGAATCCAATTCCCATAAGCCAACAAATTATGTATGCCGTTTGTTTTCCCTATAATTAATTGAGATAGATTAGCACATGCAATTTCCATTTAGAATCTATGAAATAATTCTATAAATATTCAAAGAAAACTTAATGTTACTCATTCATTTTTCTCTTATGCAGACAAAACTGAATATGCTAACCTATTTTTAAGCTAGAGAGCTTTGTAATTCATTGTGTCCAAAATTGTTTCTTATTGTCATGATTGTTTTTTTTAATGATCAAGCAACAGGCCTATATTTGATTAGAAAAAATATTTTTCAGAATATATTCCATTTTTCAAATTCAAAGCTAAATTTCCTTCCAATTTATGACGTTCAAACAAACTGGAATCATTTTCCTTTAACAAGTCACTGTTGTAATATAATACTAAAAGAACAACTACGTAATGAAGTTATTAGTGGTGGAATACTAATAAATCATAAATACAGGCAAGAAATAACACCACTATGTCCTAGGCATGCCAAGTCTTTATCCTCTTAGTTGGAAATATTACTTCATGAAAATAACAAATTTGACAAAGAGAACTTTTCTAAAAATATCCAACAACATTGACATTTCTATTGGCATCCCCTCAAAATGTCTATATTTATCAAACAAGTGTCGTGCACTTACCTATAAGGTTAAATTTTGGCAATGGAATATGTTTTCCCTTAGTCTAATCAAGTTTTAACTCGCCTTTGATAACTTAGAGAGAATGGGAATCCAATGTAGAAAAATAAAAATAAAAACTTGTATTCATTCACTTACCTAGTTCCTAAACAAGCATTGAAGCATTATACAAATCAAAGCATGTTTCACATTCCACCAAGAAACAATTTCCAAATTTTGATTGCAACCCTTGAGGCTTTCTCAAATCTGTAAACAAGTAACATTATAAACATTTTTCCTTAGTTCTCAAACCTTATCCTTTGTTAAGCTTGAGAAAATGTGTGCATAAACATATCACATTATAGCATATTGTGGAGTACATTTACAAGAAACCAATCATTCAAAATTTTATATTCTGTCGAGATTGAGGCATGTGTTAAATGCCCATTATGTGCATCTCTGCACAATGGTGTCATTAATAATTTTAAGGTTCTTTTCTTGCTAGTATGATCTAATTATTGCTTTTTGCAAGGTGTTTTTTCACTCCCATTATTAAAATTTTGATGTTATGAACAATATATAGATATAATGGATGCTTCGAATAATAAAAGAGGCAATTATTTTTCCATCAATAGTGTTTAGTATTTGCATATGGTGTAAATTCAGTAGTTATGCTAGTGGTTTTTTCAATGACCTCTCCTAGAGGCTTACATCATACCTACTTTCCCATGCTAAACCATAGTTTTGCATCATCAACAAGCCCTCTTTAGACAATCCATTAGCCTATGCCTTAAATTATCTGTAAATATGATGGAATGATATCTTCAAGAATTGTGCCTTGATTGTCTTCAGTTACTCCAAAATGGGTTGTGAAAACAATTCTTCCATCCTAAAGCTACCATTGAACCAATTGATAACCAAGGAATCCCCAAAGACCTGGAATTCAGTCACCTCTCCTCTACTACTATTGTTAACAAAAAATTTAGTGGCTTTATTTCATCATAGTTGTTAGAGCCTGTACCAATAAATGCTTTAAATTTTGAAGATATGAGTACAATAGAATCACTAAGATGGTATAGGATACCTCCTGCAACATATTCTTCTTGTTGACCTTGATTAGCACTGTTGAAAATTGAAATAACACCATTCCCACTCTTAACATTAGAAGGATGGATCAGTGTCCTTTCTTTACCAGTGTTAGGGGCTTTTTTACTTTGAAAGCTCATTCATGACTATGGGACACACTGAAACGATGGCTAAAACTTACCTTGAAAGATCTCAAAGTTTTTGGCAAGCCAGATACATCAAAACACCATAAGACGCAATGCCTTACAACCCTTTAAGTCCTTATTCAAAACATTTTTTTTTAAAAATTGAATGTGATATCCCTCATAGGTATATATGCATCTAGTCACTTAGCTTTTTGAAGACTTTTGAATTTCTAGAGCTTCTTCAACTACCAAGGTGCTCCTCGTGAATTATTTACAAATATAGCTTTATATACTAGACTCAGAGTATATACCCCTATGTCAAGATTCTTTGACTAGACAAAAGAATCCTCCTCTCTAAGCCTGATGTAATTCTTTTGAAGTTGTAATAGATATTCCTTACACTATTCCGCTTCCCTTTGTGATAACTTTAACTCTACGTCACTTTTCTATCCCTCGTTCCAAATAGGTTTGGGAATTGGATCTGTTGTTGTGCCATGTAATTGATTCTATGGTTCCAAATAGGTTTGAAAATTGGATTTTTTGTTTGTGCCAAGTAATGGATTCCCCAGATCTACAATGTGACGATAAGAAAGACAACCTATCTAATCCAATATTCCATTGATAGTGTTTTTATATACTTACAAAGAATCAATTTCCTGTGTATGAATTTCTTAGAAATCAACCTCTATAGACTCTTGGTTGTCTAAGCCTTACCAAAGGAATGTATATGGTAAGATTATTTGACCAGACAAAAGAATCCTCCTCTCTAAGCCTGATGTAATTCTTCTGAAGTTGTACTAGGTATTCCTTACACTATTTTTCTTCCCTTTCTGATAACTTTAACTCTACCTCACTTTTCTATCCCTCGTTCCAAATAGGTTTGGGAATTGGATCTGTTGTTGTGCCACGTAATGGATTCTCTATTTCCAAATAGGCGTGGAAAGTGGATTTGTTGTTTGTGCCAATTAATAGATTCCCCAGATCTACAATGTGACGATAAGCAAGACAACCTATCTAATCCAATATTCCATTGATGGTGGTTTTATATACTTACAAAGAATAAATTTCCTATGTATGAATTTCTTAGAAATCAACTTCTATAGACTCTTGGTTGTCTAAGCCTTACCAAAGGAATGTATTTTTTCTAAACCCAATCCACCAACTTCCTTTGGTTTAGCTAATGACTGCCACTTTACTAAAGGGATTCCCTCTTTTTCTCTCTTACCTCTGTTGGAGTTCCCATGTTTTGGCAAGTTTGGCAATAGCAAAAGATGAGACAACATCAAATCCGCTTTGGGACCTCAGGATCTAGCCCTCCTGGGTCCAGAGAGGAATCTCTCTATGAAGGCAAAGGTATATGTCTTTGAAGTTCAGTTTTAAGGTTTTAGGCTAGTAATAAGGCACAAGGTTTGTTTTGTTTGTTTGTTTGTTTGGTTGTTGGGAAACTGGAAGGAAGGGTTAAATACAAGACAAAGGGTGATCAAAGAGGATTTTAGGCAAAGGAGAGACACTTCAGAGAACACTCGAGACCACTGGGCAATGGAGTCATGAAAGGGTTTACTTGCTATTTAGTATTCAAGGCTTTTAATTGGGCTAGTTATCTAAAACAGTGGATCTTTAAAGATGATAGTGTGGTATGAAATGATAAGGAATGAAGGAGAATGACAAGGAAACCTCCAAGGTGACCACTTAGAAAGAAGATCTAGGGACAAGGCATGCCATTAGACATCTGTGATCCACCTCCTAAAAGGTTAACTCTTCAGACCACAAGAAACACTTAAGATTTAAACACAAAGGTGAAGGCCTGAGATCAGAGAAAGGCTTTGAACTTTCAATGCTTTGACATCCAACTTTAAGGGAACTTAGTAAGGTTCAATTGATCGAAGAAGACCCTAGTGAGATAGAATCGACATTCTAAACTCCCGAAATCCTAATTCTCTCAATTAAAACCCAACAAGAACATCTAAGAACATATTTATAAATTCATACATTAGTTAGCGGTGAATAACAACTACTACATTGGTTAAATTATCTTGAATTAGCTCTCAGATAACACAGTCAGTAGAAAACATCAAAGATAAGAAGAGCAGGGGCATTAGGGTACCATGCAAGGGTATATCCTAAGCCAGATTTCTGATTCTTACCAGAAAAATGAAATGTAATGAAATACAAAAGGAAAACAAAAACAAAGGCAGAAAAACATCACCGCTGCTTTAAATCAAGATCCAAGGAAATGTGCTTGTCATATTAAAGAGAAACACCAGTCATGTACAACATTGTCCAACAGCTTGATATTCAATCTGAAAACATCTTCCTCGACCTATATTACAACTTTACACAGAGAACTATATCTCAAGAGAGACAGCTTACAATTCACTGTTATCTGATCAATAATCAACAACAACCTTTACAATGTGTTTTTCTTGAGTTCTTATAGTTGAAAGAGAGGCAGAGGAGGTAGATGAAACACTAAATGAAACATTAAAACAGAAGTAGAAGAAGAGGGCTCGAGACCCATTCTGTCTTAATATATATGCATTAATCTTCAGTACTCTTTGGGTGAAAGAGTGGTCCTCGACAGGCTGATAGTAACTCTGGGTATGTTCTTTGATGTACTTTGAGCTGTAGTACTCTGCAGTACTCCGGTGAATAGAAAAAAGGCAGATAAATGACTTTGAGGTCTGCCATACTGCATAACAAATGCTCTGGTAGATTTTAGGACTTTCTGTTAGGGTGTTGATCTTCTCCGGAACTCGATGTAGCGTAAAAACAATATGGGAACTTGTCCTTTCACTGGAAAGAACCTTCTGCTGATGTGTGACACTAATAATATAGTTTTATGTGCTTTAGGCCTCATTAGGCCCTCTGTGTTAATCACAAGGTCTTCAATATAGTACATTTTCCCTTTAAACACTGAATTAAGGCTTAAAATCTTTGATTACAGGCTTTAAAACTCTTTTGATACTTCACTGATACTCTTTGCCACTTCATTGACTGTCTTTGTCTGTGGAAATGTAATTTTAATGGCCCTGGAGATTTTGCACAGAGTCAATACCCCCAATTTGGATAAAATAATCGTTTAAACCCCTTCAGGAGTCTTCCCAGCAAATTTCGGCTCTGAAAATGACCTTCTCTGTGCTCTCTGTCACTATGACAGTGATTGTGAGCCATGGCGGTTTCCACCACCTGTAACCCTACAAAACACACAAAAATGTTAAGAAAATACATGCGGAATGATGGTGGATGCAGTGGAAGGCTGTGAGAATGGCAGCGCAATAGAGATGAAAACGGTGGATACAAGGGAAAACTAGTGAAAAATGCAGTGTAATGGTGGAAATCTGCTCTGATGGAGGTTTGGTGGAGAAATGGCTATGGACCATTCGATCAGATCTGGAGGCGATGATCGACGGTGGAGATTAACTAATGGAATGACTTTAGAAGGTTGAGTGAAATGAAATAAACTTTAATGTAAAACATTAAAGTTCTAATGTGAGCGGAGAAAAATATTTTTTAATGTAAATCGTGAGAGTTTAGACTTTGGTGAAATACATAGAAAATGAGTGAAAATGCAATGAAATGGGTTATAATGGTGGGACCAGGCGTGGGCAGAGGGCGATTTAATATGGACCATCAGATCTCAGGAGGAGATCGACGGTTGAGATGACGCGATGAAGTTCTATGGTCGCGCGATGAAAAAATATGAATGGAATGCAAGATGAAATGAGGGCTGTTGATCTGCCTAGATCAACGGTTGAGATTGTGTGGAAGAGGTCCCAAAGGCGGAAGAGGGGAAGTGGTTTTCCAGGAAAAACATCTTTTTTCGTGCGATGAAAAGTGAGGAAGGCGGTTTTAACTTTTCGAACGCAATATAGGTCTCCGGCTGACACGTGGCTTTTTAAAACTGCCTATATCGCATGAATTTGAATTGTTAACGTTCGGATGCCAAAGCTGTGCGATATTGATGCCGGCCGTTGGATCTGGGACTGTGAGATCTGACGGTGGGAGATGGAGTGCGAAACGAGGAGCTGCGCGGTCAGTAAGGTGGGGGCTGATCAAAGGTGGCTTGATTGTGGACCGTTGGATCAGTGCGATGGACGGTCGAGATCTGCGGAGGGAAAGCAAAGGCGGAGGATATGGTTAGTGGGTGGGAGGAATCTGAGCCATCATATCAAGAGGGATGAACAACTGTGATTCAATCAGAAGCGAAGGAGGCAGGGGCCAAAACTCCGATGGGACGAAGGAGCGATTGCATCTGGACCGTGGGATTGGCTGCAGATCAACGGTTGTGATTGGATCGGAGGATGACCAATCGGGGAAGCGGGGCAGAGCAAGATTAAATCCTGGCCATTGGTTCTTGTGGATTTAATGGCCAGGATCCAATCGGGGATCGGCCAATCGGGGCATCAGAGGGTGGCACATTTTAAAATCTCCGATTGGCAATGAGCGTGCCACTGCGATGGCCTTCGGATTAAAATGTGAATTGACGGTGGAGATGGCCATCGGAGGGTTTACAAAGGAGTGTGATGGGGCACGGTGAAACAGGCATCGGCCGTTAGATCTATTAAAATCAACGACGGATATTTCTCCAAAGGCCGACAGACTAAATACACCTCGCATCGGAGATTTTATGTTTATAAAGGAAAAACGCTGCGCTCCAACTCTCTGATGCGATAAGCACCTTATGCCTTAGTGCTTGGTATTAGCACTTAGTTGCATGGGGGGGAGTGGTTAGGGGCTGGCCGAAAAGGGGCTAAGCCTATTATATGATAAAAAATGGGTTTTTTAGCCTAAAAACAGAGTTTTTAAGGCTTAAAAGAGGTTTTCGGTAGTGGGAGAAAGGGATTTTTAAGCCAAACAAAGGGTGTTTGTGAGGTTTAAAGGGGTGAAGGGATGATTTGGTAGGCTTAGGAAGGGATTTTGGGAGTCAAAGGAGAAATTTGAGAAGGGAAAAAAAGGGGTTAATATGGGAAATTTGCAAGGATACAAAGGGCAAATGGAGGCTTTTATGAGCATAATTTTTTCACAGACAGTGAGGATATCTTGATGGAAACAACAGTGAAGATCTTTTCAAAGGCAAAGGACACACAGAGGCTTCAAGGATGAGATATTTTCATAGGAAATGTATCTCTTGAAGGCTCGGAAAAATATTTAGCCACCTGTTTGCTTAACAAAAAATTCATAGGTTGCTAATAGTGGCTCCACATGGGAATGGCATCTTCTTGAAGGTGTCAAGAATTCAGAAAATAATCTTTGGAGTAGGCCAGATGCCCGATCCTTGAACCATATTTCTTCTTTGATTTAACTGTTACAATCATGATGGAATTAATCAGTAGAAAACATTCCTCAAACATTCTACCTACCCATCCTACAATCCTAACATTTTTTCTTCAAGGTGCATTTGAATTTGCAGACCCTCTTCATCATTTTTTTTATTGAAAGCAGAAAATAACTAGTCTAATTCTACCCTTGTTCCTTCATGAGACCAGATTAAACAGTTGGTCTCATAGCTTCTCTACCTAATATAATATCTGCTAGGATTAAACTGTCTAGCAGATTTCTTTCTCTACATTCTACAACAGAAATTTAAAAACAGTCAAACAAGGATTAGAAAGTTTGGCTTGCTGTGGATCCATGACATAAAGACAGCTGCACATGAACTGAAATTGCAACAACTTGAAAACAAAATCTTGAAGGCTTGAAATCTCGAAACTTTGAAGCATCCTTCCTTACTTTGTGACTCAATTTTTGAGCTTGTTAGAGTCACTTTCTTCTTCACTTCAGCTCTGGTTTTGGTTTTGAGCGTATTAGAACTGGCTTCTTTTCTTCCTTTGGCTCAGGTTTTGATCATGTTAGAGCCAATCCTTTGCATTTCGGAGGTTCAATTTTTGAGCATGTTTGAACCTCTCTTTCTTTATTTTTTGAAACATTTTCTCTTTTTTTGAAAACAAAACACAACAATGGTATTTACAATGGAAATGAAAACTGTAAATTGGAAATCAGCAGTAGTAATGCTTGAACATCCTGCCATTAACAAGACCCCCAAACAGATCTGTACCATCTAGCTCTTGCAGAAAAAAGTCATTCGGACCAATGGTGGATTGTATGATGTAAGGACCCTGCCACAAACTATCAAATTTTCCATGCTTTCCTTTCTCTTCTCTCCTAGAGTCCCACTTCAAAACCTTATCTCCAATTTTGAAGTCACAAGCTTTTGTTCTCTTTTCAAACAACTTCTTAATATTTTCTTGTACTTTTAGAGCTCTATTATAGACTTCTTCTCTTGTCTACTGGAGATGAATTGTTTGATTTATCCTCCTTACCATGCTGCCCTCTTCTGTCTGAATCTCTTGGACTAGTTTAATTACTGGTACCCCAAGGCTGGTTGGAAACACTGCTTCTGTTCCATAAACAAGCTGATATGGTGACATGCCAATGGATTTCTTTGTTGTTAGTCTGTCAGCCCACAAAGCATGCACTAACTTGTTATGCCATGATTTCTTATTCTCTTCAAGCAGTTTTTTGATGATGGTCACCAAGCTCTTGTTTGATGATTCAGCTAACCCATTACCTTGTGGGTAATAAGCAGTTGAATGACCGAGTGCTATCTGATACCCGTGACAAAAATCAATCATTTTCTTGGATCCAAAAGCAGCAGCGTTATCAGTGATTATCTTTCTTGGGCAGAAAAATCTAGAGAGGATGTGGTCTTCTAGGAACTTAATGATGACAGAATCTGTGGCATTCCTAGAAGGTATGGCCTCTATCCATTTTGTGAAGTAGTCTGTGGCTGTAAGAATCCGCTTGTGTTGTGCAGAAGAAGCAGGGTGTATTTCTCCTATGAAATCTAGACCCCATTGTTGAAAGGGAGCCTCGACAGTAATGGGTTGTAATGGTAAAGGGAGGAGCTTTCTTTTGCCCTAAAAAATCTAGCACTTATTGCAGGCAATTATCATTTTGTGGATGTCATTGAAAAGTGTAGGCCAGTAATAGCCAGATCAGAGTATTTTGTTAGCAGTGGCTTTCTAGTTTAAATGGCCTCCACACTCTCCTGCAGGGAACTCCTATTTAATCCTCTCTGCTTCAGTTTCAGGCAAACATTTAAGCAATAGACCATTTTCATTTTTCCAGTATAAACATTCATTCAGTATGCAATAGTTTCTGGCTTTTAACTTTAGGAATCTGGCCTTAGTCTTTGATAAATCAGGAGGGGCATTGAGGTTTGTGAGTACATACAGGATATCAAAATACCAAGGAGAATTTTGAAATCGTTCTTCAACAGTAAGATCGGGCAATCCTTCCTGCTCATCCAAGGCATCTACCATGTTTATGTCAAGGGCCTGCAGGTTGGATTTGGTCATCAGTTGAGCTAAGCCCTGACCTTTGATCAGTTTTGTGGGTTTTATTTCTAGGTCATACTCTAATATTACAGCAATCCATTTGCTCCTCTTTCCATCCAGATCTTGAGACAAAATGTCTTTAACCACTATGTTTGGCATGTAGGCTATGATGTGAGAATGCAGTATATACACCCTAAAGTCTTTCAAGGCCTTTACCAAGGCATAGGCCTGTTTTTCCATTATGTTATATTTCAAGGGTGCATCCCTCAGAGCCTTGCTGAAGAAAGCAATCATTAGGGGAATTTTGAGGTCTAAAATGGGCCTCCTAAGGAAATTATAAAATAATAGTGGAAAAAATCAAATAAGATTTGATGACATCATCAAATTTTAGAGGGAAAAATGAAAAAACTACTTTTTCAACTCACATTTTCAACTTATCTCCCAAATTTTTTACTCAAATTTCGAGCGGGAGTACTCGTTGGATGCGAAATTTAATTCCCCATCCAAAGAGTACCCATGTTGCATACTTTCGTTGGGTTTCGATTATTATAAACCAAGAAAATACATAAAAAACGTGATTACAATCACGTTTTTTATGTATTTCTCATTTTTCGTGTAGTAGAGTTCATCGAAAATATGCAACATGGGTATTCCTTGGATGAGGAATTAAATTTTGCATCCAACGAGTACTCCCGCTCGAAATTTGAGTAAAAAGTTTGGGAGATAAGTTGAAAATACGAGTTGAAAAAGTAGTTTTATTATTTTTTAATATTTTTACCCTTTTATTTAAAAAATGGTGAATCATCCCCCATGGTTGACATCATCATCTTGAATCCTATTGGTTGTTATAAAATTTATTTTTGTTGCACATTTTTCTTAGGAGGCCCATTTTAGACCTCAAAATTCGCCTAATGAGGCTGTTCCATTCCCTCTGGATTTTTCTGCAGTAGAACTGCAGCCAATGTATGCTCTGAGGCAAAGGAAAATATCAGGAAATATTTTGAGAAATCTGGACTAATTAGGATAGGTGCCTAGGTGAGTGAAATTTTAACTAATTCAAAAGATTTTTTAGCTTCTATAGTCCATTTAACCCCTACACCTTTTTTCAGCATGTTTTTCATATCCCTGAGGTGTTCAACTAAGTTGGGAATAAACCTCCTTAAGAAGTTAATTTTCCTAATAAAGGATTGTAACTCCTTTATGTTTCTCGGGTGAGTAATCTGCAGTATTCCCTCAACTCTTTGTGGGTCTATTTTAATTCCCTTCTCTGATATAATATGGCCAATAAGCTTGCCTTCTTGAAGCCCGAATATAGTCTTCTTGGGATTTAAAGACAGACATAACCTTCTACACTTTTCAAAAACTCTTCTCAGATGTTTTAGGTGCTCCTCATCAGTCTTGGAATAGACTTTTATGTCATCAAGATAGATGATGATGAAGTTCCCTATTTATTCCGAAAAGGCTATGTCCATTGCTCGTTGGAAGGTTGCACCAATGTTCATTAGTCCAAAAGGCATTTTTACGTACATAAAAGTGCCCCACGGAGTGGTGAAAGCTGTCTTGAGTTGGTCTTCTAGGAGTACTAAAACTTGGTTATAACCTGAAAAACCATCTAACAGGGAGATCCTTTTTGAGCCCACTACCCTCTGTAGGATGTGTTCCATCTTTGGTAAAGGGTAACTGTCTTTGAGTGAGGTTCTGTTAAGGTTCCTAAAATCAAGGCACAGTATGATCTCACCTGTCTTCTTTCTCATAGCTATAAGGTTGGAAACCCAGTCGGAAAACCTCACAGGCACTATAATTCCTGCCCTGTACATCTTCTTGATTTCCTTTTCGACTAGAGGCAGTTGTTTCGGGTTAATTCTGCGAAGTTTCTGTCTGAAGGGCTTTTGGTTTTCTTTCAAAGGGATCTTGTGCTGTATAATGTTTGTATCATATGCCTTTAAGTCCTCGTAGCTCCAGGAAAACACATCAATGAATTCTTTAAATAAGTCAATATATTTCTTTTTCATGTCTACGAGTAAGGACTTAGCCAATTTAATCATCTTAGGCTTATCTTCAGTGCCTATGTTGCATTCCTCGACATCTGAGTCTGAGTGTTCTATAGTTGGTTTCTTTGCTATGTCGTCAAAATAAAAAAGGTCCTCTAAAGGTGCCAGTCCTCTGGGTATATTCTTATCTTTTGACTGTAGCACCTTATTTCCTCTTTTTTTGCATTCTTATATTCTTCGGTTCGATTTCCAAGTTGTTTAGTTAACACGTTTATTTCTACGTTATGGGGTGATTTTTCTTCATCAGGGGGCTCTTCACTTAGGCAAATTTCATCTAATTTAGAGTCTGAATCAGAGAATTCAAACTCTTTCCTACCAATCAAGAAATCCTCTATCTGCTTGTCGCCCTCAAAGACCTGCCAATATTTCTCATTATCAGGCATTGCAGGTCTGTATTTTGTCTGAATGATGATTTTTTTGTCACTAGGAGACTTATGATATGAACTAGCTATGCAGGCTAATCCATTCGCAATGATGTTCTGATTCCTAGGAATAAACACCAGTTCATATTCTACAAAGGTTTTTAGTAAATCCATAACATCTTTCCTGTATGCTCTCAATCTAGGGTGTTTATCTGTATACTCTCCGTTCACTTGTTTTATGATTAACTCAGAGTCTTCGTGTACAACTATCCTTCGGGCTCCTAGTTTTTTCAATAGACTCAAGCCTAGGATAAGGGCCTCATACTATGTGATATTATTTGTACATTTGAAGTTTAGATTGAAGATATGACTCTCAGCATAGTCATTCTCAATGTTATATAACCACACTTCGGATCCTGCAGCCTTTCTATTGCAAGACCCATCGAAATTCATTTTCCATAAGGGATCATTTTCAGGTTTATCATCATTTTCCTCCCTAACGCTGGTTTCATTGTTATGTTGTATTGTGGGGTCTGTCCCGTGGTGTGGGGTGTTTTGTTCTTCGTGACGTGTATGGAGTTCAAAAATATGACTAGTTGGTTATTTGTAATCTTGCTCTTGTTCAATCTGATTTTCAGATTCAGTGCACTATCCAAAGGTTTCTTCCTCGTTTTCTTCTAAGTCTAGAGTGGCCATTATGTTAAAATCTATGGGCTCTACCCTATTGTTTGCATCACTATCTTCTGGCTTGTCCATGGATTCATCGTTGCAAAGGATAAAGGAGTCCAGATATGTGTGTACAGAGTACAGAGGTGAATTTTCAGGCTTTTTAGGGCTGCTAACCATGAAATTCATCTGTGCCTCCCTATACATTCTCCTAAGCTGGCTAAAGACAGGGATTATGGCATATGACCCATCCATCTGCATTGTACCTTGCAGATTGGCTCCCCATGACCTCGACAACAACATGCCATACTTAGGTGGTACATATGCCACCACGACATCCATAACTATGCATTTTGCTAGAATTTGGGTCAGGTTCACACAAAGGTCTTTGATTAAGCCAAGGCATTTCACTCTGCTAGAGTCAAATGAATATAAATCTTTATAAGGATAGGTTATCTCTAGGCCTAACCTCCCCATAACTACCTTAGGCATTAGGTTGTGTGATGCCCCAGAGTCATGCATTGCATTGTGAAGGATATTTTCATGGATATTGAGGCTGATATAAAAAGGAGGTACTACCCCTTCTTGAAATTTCCCTTCTATCTTTGGACCAAACAAAAGGGTTGGTTGATCATCACTTAGATTGACAATGTCACTGTTTTCACCTAGATTTAAAGCTTTCAAAATTTGGCCTTTATATACATCTTGAGTGGCCAGCTCAGAGAGTGGGACAGAGATTTTAATTTTAGTAATCTCACTCCCCAAATTGAAGGGAGATTGACTCTTTCTAAGACTCAACTCTGTTTTGTTAGCCACTACTTTAGTGGCAGAATCAGTGTGTTGATTCTCACTATGTACAGTGCTTGTAACTGTTTTATCAGGAACACTAGCTACAATGCTAGTGCTGCTGGTTTGTTGACCTTGTTTATCAGTATTTTGGCTGTCTTTTTCTTTGTTCTTACCAGAACTCTCAGCTACTGATTTATTATTTTCAGCAGTCCCTTTAGGAGTTTTCTCAGGTCTTTTCTTAGTGGTAATCTCAGAAGCTTTTGGTTTGGAAGTGTCTAAGCTCTTTTTGCTTCTAAGTTCATACTTTTCTTTGACCTGCATGATGGAATTTTCAAATCCCAGCCTATAATCCTCAGATTCTAACCTTTCCTCATCCCAAAGTGAGTGTGAGGTCTGATCTTCTTTTGTGGAACAGTTGTGGATTGAGTTTTCTATTTCCAACATGTTTATTGTGGTTCCCTCGGACTCTTTTATTATCCCCTCATCCTCATCAAGGAAGTTCTCTTGGAATGGGGGTATGACTTGTTGATCAGAGTCTCTCTATCTATTTGGGGGATTGTTTCTCCTAAAGTTCTGGTTCTGATTATGATTTTGGTTTCTGTTCTGATTACTAACTATGACAACCATTTTTTCCATCATTTTCTCTAGCCTTTCCATGTTTTTGGCTAGAATTTCATACTTGGGATCGGATGTGGAAGTTGATGTGTCATCCCTATAGGTTACCTTTTTCTCAGACCTCATTCTGGCTCTCTTTTCAATCAAGTTAGCCTCTACACTCACTGCTCCTTTTTTCATATCTTCCAATGTGTTGTAATCTCTCTCCCTAAGCTGGTAGAACATGTCAGCATCAAAGCCTTCAGGATATTTCACTAAAGCCATACCTTGGGGGGGTTTTATATGTGGAGGAAGAGCGTTGTAAACACTGTTAAACCTTGTAGAATAGTCATGGACACTCTCTCCTACATTTCTTTTAAGATTCTTGTATTCTGCTAAGATTTGGAGAGGGTTGGTCTTGACTTCCCATTTGTTTATGAAGGATTGATATAAAGAGGGAAGATCATGGATACTATTAGGAGGTAGGCCTTCAAACCACTTCTTCACATCTCCTCCTAGGCTCTGGGCAAAGGTTCTCATCTTGACTGTCTCATCATCTATTTCCATATAGTCAAAGGAATCTTCCATCCTATCTACATGGTGTTGAGCTGTGGTGGACTCCTTTGCAGTGAAATGTGCGATCTTTGATTGATAATCATTGGGTAAAGGCACTAGAGGCTGTGGTAACACCAGAGGTGCATACCAGGCTGCCATGATGATGTTTTGAAGAGGTAACGGATTGGATTGAGCAGCAGGTATGTGGATGATAGGAATACTAGGACCAGCAACACTCTGTTGAGCTGATTTAGGATGACAGAGCCCCAAGTTTTGAATGAAATGAATATCCGGAGGTGTAGATGGAGGAGTCTCTCTATCCCTAATGTTTTGACCACTGTGAGATGGTGAACCAGGAAGCTCAAGGTCTGACTGGTCTAGAGCACTGAATGACCTAGTTATAGGTAAGCTACTTTGTGAGTCTAAGTCAAAAAGAGTGTCTGATAGAGCTGTAAAGTCTTCTGGTGCAGATTTAGCTCTATGTATGTGTTTGGAAATAGTTGGTTTCCTAGGTGTGGGAGATTTCCTAAGAATGCTCTCAGGGTTGTCAAATATTTCGGGTGGGTTTGGGTTAGGATAAGCTCTTGTATGAATGGTTCTTGTAGCCAGTATGTTGTCTTTAAACAACAAAGCTTAATCCTACTTGTTACTTCTAATATGGCTGATGTTGTAATGAAGCCTAGTCTCCCAGTCGAGTCTTGTGAAACCAAGATAATCAACATGCCTACTGATCACCAGTGGAGTCATTAATCATTAAGGAACTATGGAGTTGCCAGGTGGAAGGTTTAAAATGTTTCAAGAAAGTTACTGTCCACCACAGTGATTAACCACCAAACTAAGGCTACTATGGTCTTCTTTGAGTTCTTAGGAGTACTTAAAGGTGTGTTTTACTCAAAATTCCCCAGCGAAGTCGCCAGTATGTTGGAGTTCCCATGTTTTGGCAAGTTTGGAAATAGCAAAAGATGAGACAACATCAAAACTGCTTTGGGACCTTAGGATCTAGCCCTCTTGGGTCTAGAGAGGGATCTCTCTATGAAGGCAAAGGTATATGTCTTTGAAGTTTAGTTTTAAGGTTTTAGGCTAGTTATAAGGCACAAGGTTTGTTTTGTTTGTTTGTTTTTTTGGTTGTTGGGAAAATGGAAGGAAGGGTTCAATACAAGACAAAGGGTGAGCAAAGAGGATTTTAGGAAAAGGAGAGACACTTCAGAGAACACTCGAGACCATTGGGCTATGGAGTCATGAAAGGGTTTACTTGCTATTCAGTATTCAAGGCTTTCAATTGGGCTAGTCATCTAAAACAGTGGATCTTTAAAGATGATAGTGTGGTATGAAATTATAAGGAATGAAGGAGAATGAAAAGGAAACCTCCAAGGTGACCACTTAGAAAGCAGATCTAGGGATAGGGAATGCCATTAGACACCTATGATCCACCTACTAAAAGGTTAACTCTTCAGACCACAAGAAACAATTGAGATTTAAACACAAAGGTGAAGGCCTGAGATCAGAGAAAGGCTTTGAACTTTCAATGCTTTGACATCCAACTTTAAGGGAACTTAGTAAGGTTCAATTGATCAAAGAAGACCATAGTGAGATAGAATCTGCATTCTAAACTCCCAGTATCCAAATTCTCTCAATTAAAACCCAACAAGAACATCTAAGAATAGATTCATAAATTCATACATTAGTTAGCAGTGAATAAAAGCTACTACACTGGTTAAATGATCTTGAATTATCTCTCAGATAACACAATCAGTAGAAAACATTGAAGATAAGAAGAGTAGGGGCATTAGGGTACCATGCAAGGGTATATCCTAAGCCAGATTTCTAATTCTTACTAGAGAATTGAAATGTAATGAAATACTGAAGGAAAACAAAAACAAAGGCATAAAAACATCACCGCTGCTTTAAATCAGGATCCAAAGAAATGTGCTTGTCATATTAAAGAGAAACACCAGTCATGTACAACATTGTCCAAGAGCTTGATATTCAGTCTAAAAACATCTTCCTCGGCCTATCTTACAACTTTACACAGAGAAATATATCTCAAGAGAAATAACTTACAATTCACAATTATCCAATCAATAATTAACAACAACCTTTACAATGTGTTTTTCTTGAGTTCTTATAGTTGAAAGAGAGGCAGAGGAGGTAGATGAAACACTAAATGAAACATTAAAACAAAAGTAGAAGAAGAGGGCTCGAGGCCCATTCTGTCTTAATATCTATGCATTAATCTTCAGTACTCTTTGGGTGAAAGAGTGGTCTTCGATAGGCTGGTAGTAACTCTGGGTATGTTCTTTGATGTACTTTGAGCTGTAGTACTCTGCAGTACTCTGGTGAATAGAAAAAAGGTAGATAAATGACTTTGAGGTCTGTCATACTGCATAACAAATTCTTTGGTAGCTTTTACGACTTTCTGTCAGGGTGTAGATCTTCTCCGGACCTCGATGTAGCGTAAAAACAATATGGGAACTTGTCCTTTCACTGGAAAGAACCATCTGTTGATGTGTGACACTGATAATATATTTTTCTGTGCTTTAGGCCTCATTAGGCCCTCTGTGTTAATCACAAGGTCTTCAATATAGTACATTTTCCCTTTAAACACTAAATTAAGGCTTAAAATATTCAATTACAGGCTTTAAAACTCTTTTGATCCTTCACTGATACTCTTTTCCGCTTCATTGACTGTCTCTATCTATGGAAATGTAATTTTAATGGCCCTGGAGATTTTTCACGGAGTTAATAACCCCAATTTGGATAAAATAAGCATTTAAACCCCTTCAGGATTCTTCCCAGCAAATTTTGGCTCTGAAAATGGCCTTCTCTTCTCTCTGTGTCACTATGACGGTGACTGTGAGCCATGGCGATTTTCACCGCCTGTAAACCTGCAAAACACACAAAAATGTTAAGAAAATCCATGCGGAATGATGGTGGATGCAGTGGAAGGCTGTAAGAATGGCAGCGCAACAAAGATGAAAATGGTGGATGCAAGGGAAAACTGGTGAAAAATGCAGTGTAATGGTGGAAATCTGCTCTGATGGAGGTTTGGTGGAGAAATGGCTATGGACCATTCGATCAAATCTGGAGGCGATGATCGATGGTGGAGATTAACTAATGGAATGACTTTAGAAGGTTGAGCGAAATGAAATAAACTTTAATGTAAAACATTAAAGTTCTAATGTGAGCGGAGAAAAAGATTTTTTAATGTAAATCGTGAGAGTTTAGACTTTGGCGAAATACATAGAAAATGAGTGAAAATGCAATTAAATGGGTTAGAATGGTGGGACCAGGCATGGGCAGAGGGTGATTTAATATGGATCGTCAGATCTCTAGAGGAGATCGACGATTGAGATGACGCGATGAATTTCTATGGTCACGCGATGAAGAAATATGAATGGAACGCGAGATGAAATGAGGGTCGTTGATCTGCCTAGATCAACGGTTGAGATTTCATTGAAGAGGTCCCAATGGCAGAAGAGGGGAAGTGGTTTTCCAGGCAAAACAGCTGTTTTCATGCGATGAAAAGGGAAGAAGGCGATTTTAACTTTTTGAACGCGATATAGGTCTCCGGCTGACACGTGGATTTTTAAAACCGCCTATATCGCATGAATTTGAACTGTTAATGTTCGGACGCCAAAGCTGCGTGATATTGATGCTAGCCATTGGATCTAGGACCGTGAGATCTGATGGTGGAAGATGGAGCGCAGAACGAGGAGCTGCGCGATCAGTAAGGTGGGGGCCGATCAAAGGTGGTTTGATTGTGGACCATTCGATCAGTGCGATGGACGGTCGAGATCTGTGGAGGGAAAGCAAAGGCGGAGGATATGGTTAGTGGGTGGGAGGAATCTGAGTCATTGGATCAAGAGGAATGAACAATTGTGATTCAATCAGAAGCGGAGGAGGCAGGGGCCAAAAATCCGATGGGACGAAGGAGCGATTGCATCTGGACCATTGGATTGGCTGTAGATCAACGGTTGTGATTGGATCAGAGGATGACCAATCGTGGAAATGGGGCAAAGCAAGATCAAATCTTGTTCATTGGTTCTTGTGGATTCAACGGCCAAGATCCAATCAGGGATTGGCCAATTGGGGCATCGGAGGGTGGCACATTTTAAAATCTCTGATTGGCGATAAGCATAGCGCTGCGATGGTCGTCGGATTAAAATGTGAATCGACGGTGGAGATGGCCATCGGAGGGTTTACAAAGGAGTGTGATGGGGTGTGGTGAAACAGGCGCGGGCCGTTAGATCTATTAAAATCAACGGTGGATATTGCTCCAAAGGTTGACAAACTAAATACACCTCGCATCAGAGATTTTATGTTTATAAAGGAAAAACGCTGCGGTCCAACTCTCCGATGCGATAAGCGCCTTATGCCTTAGCGCTTAGTTGCATGGGGGGGAAGTGGTTAGGGGCTGGCCAAAAATGGGCTAAGCCTGTTATATGGTAAAAAATGGGGTTTTTAGCCTAAAAACAAAGTTTTTAAGGCTTAAAAGAGGTTTTCGATAGAGGGAAAAAGGGATTTTTAAGCCAAACAAAGGGTGTTTGTGAGGTTTAAAGGGGTGAAGGGATGATTTAGTAGCCTTAGGAAGGGATTTTGGGAGTCAAAGGGGAAATTTGAGAAGGGGAAAAAAGGGGTTAAAATGGGAAATTTGCAGGGACACAAAGGGCAAATTGAGGTTTTTCTGAGCATAATTTTTTCACAGACAGTGAGGATATCTTGATGGAAACAGCAGTGAAGATCTTTTCAAAGGAAAAGGACACACATAGGCTTCAAGAATGAGAGATTTTCATAGGAAATGTATCTCTTGAAGGCTCGGAAAAATATTTAGCCACCTATTTGCTTGACAAAAAATTCATAGGTGGCTAACAACCTCTTCAAAAAAAGTTGAAACATTTCTTCCTAATGAGGGTATTAATGGAAATAAAGGAAATTAATGTTGGATTGTGGTGACAAAACATTGGATTGCTCCATATAGGTAGAACACCATTGAGAAATTGAGCTTGTAGGGTGCAAACAAAAACACGTGGATCCCTTGGAACAGTGACAGATCCTCTAAAAATTGGTTGCACTAACATCTATGATGCAGAGTGAACAATTAACAACAAATAAGAATTCACAAGGTACTCCAAAAGCCTGCAATAGATTTGTATGTCTCTAACAACCAAGGTGCATGCTCTTGCTTGTCATTTTCAAAATGTTTTTTCATTTTATGTTTCCATTCCTTGCTATGACATAATGGCACTATCCATAGTAAATGAGTTGTTTCTTCAAAAGTAGTCAAAAATACTTTTAATTGTACCATGATCATAGAAATAATTCACCATTTTTGTATTACACTCTTGGTTACTACATTAAGCAATCCTATATCATCACATTGGATTGCTTCAGATAGGTAGAACACCATTGAGAAGTTGAGCTTGTAGGATGCAGACAAAAACCTCTGGATCCCTTGGAACAATGACAGAGCCTCCAAAAATTGGTTGCACTAAAATATATGATGCAAAGGGAACAATTAACAACAAATAAGAATCCACAAGGTACTCCAAAAGCCTGCAATAGCTTCGTATGTCTCTAACAACCAAGGTGAATGCTCTTGCTTGTCATTTTCAATATGTTTGTCATTTTATGTTTCCATTCCTTACTGTGACATAATGGCACTATCCACAGTAAATGAGTTGTTGCTTCAAAATTAGTCAAAAAGACTTTTAATTGTACCATGATCATAGAAATAATTCACCATTTTTTTTTTACACTCTTGGTTGTTGTACTAAGAAATCCTATATCATCCCTTGAAACCTGATTTTGATTCTCCATTCTGCATCCTTTCTCCTCAAAATGGCAAACTTCAAACGTTCTATGGTGTTGTCCAAGGCTTTTAAACCCCTAAAGGAGGTTGCAGCAGGATTAGTATAGTCCATCAAAGCCTCAAGAACATGCACAAATTTGTTTCCAAGCGTATATGTTGTGGATCCAAATCTTTGAGACGAGGGAGAAAAGTTGGCATTAAACCCACATCCCATAAAGCAGTGCAACCAAAAGAAGAAGAAACTAGAACTGTTAGAAGAGAAAGAAATGCTTCTACTAAAGATTTCAAACAATAGGATGATTCACTGGAAACTTATCTCCATTGAGCTCTGGGGGATTATGGCATTATGGTTTGGTTATCTCAAATAGAATCCGCAGTTCTTCAATGTGAGTCTCAGTTTGGTGATTTTTAGCCACCTAGTCTGGTTGATGGTTTCAATTTCTCTCCTCAAACAGGTAAGTTGTCACAATTACCTTCTTCCTCTCTTCCTCATGGTGTGGCAAGTATTGGGTTAGCTTCTCATCTCAATTTTGGGGAGCTTAATTATGTGTTTTTCAATGGGGATTCTATCTTTAAATTTAATAATTTTCAGTTCATTAATGGTAATAGTGGGGTTTCGGGCTACTTTGTCTTGAGTCCTAGCTATTGGAAACCTCAAGTGTGATAAAATCAGAACCAATCTGAATCTAAACAGAATTATGACTAGCTATTTGTTTCTTGTTACTCGTTTGGGTGTACAAAAGGTTTACCTTGGACCTTTTGTTTCTTTCTTGGATTCACCAGTTTGTTATGTCCAGGAAGCACTTGTTAGGACAATCATGATCTAATTTTTCTCTTCCTATAGTGAAAGAGACCTGCGTATTGTGATAAGGTTCGATAGTTAAGACTCTTACGAATTTTCACCTTTTCTTTGTGATTTGGCTTATTTCCCTATTCAGATGGATTGCAGAGAACTCCAAGAGTCTCAACAAGCTCTATGGAGACATGAGGATGAAATACTGACAACCAAAGCTCAAATTTTTCCAATTTTGAGAAAATTTGAGAAGTACAAAGTTAAAAACATGTCACCTGCCTAATTGCAACTACAATGGGTAACCTGGTGGAGCAGAAACATTATATAAATGTGTTGGAGGCAGCATGTAATACACTTAGGAATATGGTAGGAAGTTCCTCCAAGGGTTAGCAATATGGAGCCTTTAACAAGGTGCAAACAGTTAATTCAAATTATGGAAGACAAATGGAACATGATACAATCCATCTGCTTCCAAGATAATTTAGAATTGGTCAAGCAAGCTTTGGGTTCAGCCAAGGAAGCAAAAAATGAAGCCTCCAACGGACATGTATTCCATTAAGTTTGAAGGTATTTCAAAATTCTTATATTTTTAGTTTCGTTCTTTAGAATGTATACTACTAAGTTTTTTGGACTGTGATGTATCTAAAACTACTTATGTCGAACAACTTTATGCTGGTAGTTAGCACTATTTTGTACATTGTTGGCACTTTTCTGAAGCAAACTATGATGTACTCTTGCTATGAGCATTGATGTAACTTTTGCTTAATATATTAGACTAGAGGAGAGTAGGTTCAGAATGTGGCTCAGAAATGTGAGGTTATTTGATGATTATGTAAATGTTTTTAATGCAAAGCCTTTATGGAATCTCTCTATATGGATGAATGTAAAAATATAATTGTCAATTTTTTCTAATTTTTTATGCTCATAATGAGCAATACCTGAGTGCTCCAAGGCACATACCTATGAATATTTTTCATTTTTTATTGAAATAGTAAATACACAATGTTTTGGTGGGGAAGAAACCAATCAAATCACAACATTTTTCCATTTGATTGAATATACAAAATCTGAGATTCAAAATATATGAATGTAAGAGAATGTAGGTTTTCATAGTGATTCATATAGAAACTTTTGGAAGAAAATTTTCTAAAGATTATTTTATCCAATTATCCTAGCATGGAAGTAACACAAACAAGGCAAAATTTTTAATTCATGCTTGATTTAGTTTTATGTAAAGGGAGAACTCCTCATTTGATGAATAGAAGATGAATAGAACATAACACTAATAGTTATCCTTTAATACAGTCAGATACCCATCAAACAAGTATTTCATTCTACATCAGACATCAAAAAAATGAACACAGATCGATGGGTCAGAGGGCTACAATATTTTTTGTTGCCAATAAAATGAACATCCAATGGAAACCCATCCAACAGTTCTCATTATTCTGAGGATGATACCTAGGGTAAATCGTCTACTTATAGTTTTGGCAACCCAAACTGTTGGGGACATGAGTAAGACCCGGGGACATAAGTAAGACCCATAATATTCACACAAGCAGCCACCCAAAGGACTTGACCCCACAACCTACTGCAAATTCACAGCACCCAACCACTCAAGCTAAACCACCAGGCTCATATGCCTTAGATAATCAGCAAATATTTCGGGTGTAAATTATTTGGATTTTAAATGCAGGCAATATAAATCATTTTAATTCAAAACACAGCATAAAGAACAAAATTAGATGATGTTGGATGTAGTTCATAATATGCACTCACTAAACATGATGAATAGTAAATATACCTTAGGTGGCCTGAATGGATAATCAGGTGGAAAATGAATTGTCACCAGAAACACACCCCCAACATATGGACTGTCAGGAGGTCCCATAATTGTCGCTTGCCAATTTAACATATCATCTTCCACTGGTCCTATACAAGTATGGAAGTAAATAAATAAACTTTGACCTAATTCATTGCAATATAAAATATAGCTAGATCAAGTATAGAAGATTTCTCTTTAAAATCCAATCCTTCTATTTAATTAGAACCAAGTCAAATCATAGGTAAACTCTTTGCCTATTAGTTAATTAAGGAATTTACTAAGACCAACTTGCATGGGTGACAAACATGCCAAATTACCATTCAAATGTGAAACTAACATTCAAAAAACCATAAGCACAGTAGTCGAGAAATAAATGATGCTGAGACATCCTATTTTCAAGATAGTACTCAAAGGTACCATTTTATTTACCTCAATAGAAGACATACTACATAAATTATACAAAAAAAGTGGCCCCCTCTCTTTTAGGAGATTAAATTTTTAAGAAGAGACACAAAAAATTGTATAACCATAAAATTCTGGGATCAACGGTTATAATTCTATATACCTTAGTCAAATAATTGATTGATGCCAAGGACTGGGATTCCATTCTCATTGTGGCCTTCCCAGTGCATATTTTCAGTCCTATAACGTTAGGCTTAATTCCTATTGCAAGGTACCTACTTTTCATTGAAGACTTATCCAAGAAGATGTGGGGTCTCTTTTTTATAAGAAATTTCATGCTTTCGTTGAATTAGGATGTTTAAGGCAATAGTATATTAGGAAGAAGGCACAGGTATAAAGGTCCTTCCATCAAACAATGGAGTGGTGTTCCACTATAATCAGCTGGTCAATTTTTGTAAGAATGCATCTAGACTCTAGAGACAATTTTATGTGCACACACACCCAAGTTGCATGACGTTGCAAAGAGAAGAAATAAGGCAATTTTGAAATGACCAATAGAATGCTACAAGGCAGGGAAGTTCTAGATAAGTCTTTATCAAAATTATACTGCAGTGAGCAATGAGAATAGGAGTATCCTCTTCTTCATAGCCAGTTTCATTCAAGGATGCAGTTCAATCAAAGACATCTCCTTCGAACAAATCAAACCCATTTTAAGACAAATCCATACATCATGGAAAAAAATAATGAGGTGACAGTATTGAAGATCTCTTATCTGGAGGCTAATGAATACCTTGATTCATATAAAATAGCAGCTACAAATTGTTATTTTAATGGGTTTTGGCATCAGATAGCTTAAATATTCCAACACTTCCTTCAAATGACATAGAAATAATCATTAACTTTATATTCTCATGTTATTTCAATGCCTCTTGGAAGCTTCCAGCTTAGTAAAATATCACAAGCTTGTTCATCGATGATTTTACTATCCCTGTTGGTGTCCACCTTAGAGAAAACCTTGGTATACTTTTGAGCAGCAGACTGCATCATCCTTGGCCGGGACAGTTGGGTGTTTCCTCCTAGACTTGAAGTTATTGCACCAACTCCAGTAGATGGAGGCATAATTGATGTGCTCTGTGATTTATCTAATTGATTCTACTTATCCAAAGCTGGAGAAGGCATAGCTGGTATTGGTACAAGAACCATAAAAAATGAAAAATTGTTGACTAAATACAGAGGCTGGTAAGCTAAAATATTTTTATATTGAGAGAGGGTAGCAGAAAAAACATCTCCACTGAAAATTGAATCTGAAGAAAAATGATTTCCATTAGCAGACATGCATTTAAAATCACTTCGTCCTGCAGACAAGCTGGATTTTATGTTATCTTGTAGGGGTTTTGATGGTACTAATGGAATTAACCCTCCTTGAAAAGCTAAACTTGCTTGCCTGAGACCATATTTCTTGAGTGACAAAGGAGAATTCCCCCTAATTTGTAACACTCTGTACAACAGAAACATTGATAATAGGTCTAATGGATGTTGGTCCAACAATCCTTGAACCTTGCCACTTTTCCAAATCACTAGAGATTTGTGGTTGCTAACCTGCTGTACCAACTCCAAGAATTCCCATGGAATATCCCTGCAAAGGGGTTGGTGTTGGAATAGTTGGAGACACAAGTCGTAAAAACTAATTAGTTCCTGGAGGCACATACTATTGAGCAGCTCTCATACTCAGTTGTATTGTGGGACCTTTTAATTTGAAGAATCTTGATCTTAATTTCCAAAGCCATAAGGGAGATCTTTTAAGCTTTCAAAGATGGATAAGTCCAATAACCTCAATGATGAAATTTTATCCAATCTTGTTAGGAAGTGCTTCCATACTTGTACACCCGTCCAAATGGAGTTCTTGCAATGATGTAAGCTTTTGAAAACTGCTAGGAAGCTCAATTAGACTTTTACAAGAGCCCAAATGTTTGGAAAAATGTCCAAAAAAATTCAATATACTCTTATATGGATTCACTTGTTGAAGGAGCATCCTTCTTGACATTAGTTTTACATTAGCCTGTAACAAGATTTCATTACCTCAGTTTTATATGCCTTTCTCTCATATTCTTTGTTGTAAATGTCTTTGAGAATTTGATTTAGTCCATCAATTCTTATAAACATTATTGATTCACTTAAAAATGAATTTATTCTTAGACAACAAGCATTTCATGTCATTGTTGACAACTCGACTGCTGCTTCTGTTAAGTGGATTGAGAACCATTTCCATTGTTAAGAACATGAGAGTTTCTTGCAACTTAAATTCTTGATACACAAATATTCACGTTCTTGTTTCTTACTAATGGTAAGAAGAAAATAAGAACGAACACCCATAAGGGTGACAAAGTATAAAGGGGGTTGATCCAGCACAAATTTCAGCTGGAATGGAACCAGAAAGCTTGTTATGAGAAAAGAGAAGGTTATACAACATTTCTAACTGCCCAATATTTCTTAGAATTGTGCCAGACAAATAATTACTTCCCAATCAACAACCACAAGGTTGACTTAGTCAAAAAGTTAAGGAGGAACTTTTCCTGAGGCTATTTCCATGAAGTGATAAATTTGTTAAATATTATTTTTTCCAACCTCTTTAGGAATAAATCCTTGCAAATAATTGCTATCAAGGTGCAACCTTTGGAGATTGTTGGCAGTAGACATGGACGGAGACCACCCACCCACGAGGAAGTTATTGTTGAGTGATGTTCCAAGAAAATTCTGTGAACTCCAAAGCACATATCCTAATTTTCCAGAGAAAATTTTCAGCCATCTTACTAATTCAGTCACTCTGGATCTCCGTTATAATCCACTATCTGGATTGCTGCCAAAGGAAATTGGGGGCATGGAAAATTTGGTCTGTATATGGATAGGATCAAACTCATTTAGTGACGAAATACCAGCTGAAATTGGAAAACTTTTTAAGCTTAATATATTAGATTTATGGGGTTGTAAGTTTAGTGGGAACATTTCCTCAGAAATTGGAGACCTTAAATCTTATATGAAAATTGACCCCTCAGATAATAACCTTGAAGGATCATTACCATAAAGCATTAAAAATTTTCACAACCTTCTGTATCTAATGACTATGATTAATGGACTACGTTTTTGGATTCCAAACATAATTACAAATTGTAGGAAATTGCAGGTACTATATTTGTCATTCAACGTGATGACTGGGCCACTCCCTGATGATGTTGTAAATTTGGAGTCAATTTAAAGTTTTATTGTTGAGGAAAATCTTCTAACATGACCCCTTCCATCCTCTCTTGGTGGATGGAGAAGAGAAAATGCTATAAGGTTATCCAAAAACCAGTTTGAAGGTCATTTACCTCAGGAACTGGGCAACTGTTTGTCTCTCATAATATTGGGAATTGATGCTAATAGGCTCTATGGATCAATAACACTAGAGCTTTGTCATGCTAAGAGGCTAGAATCTATCTCTTTGTCACTGAATCAATTTACAACTTGCATAGAGGACACTTTCCTAGAGTGCATGAATTTTACAGACTTGTTGTAGCTATCAACGAATATGGGTTGAATGAAAGAGAGTGAAATGGTTGCTTCCAGTTATGAATGGTGATCCGGGCACACTTAGAATCCGTTTAGGATGGGAACAAATTTTCTGGTGGATTCCTTGGCTATCTTTCAATTCATTTATTCAATTATTTAATATGCATATTCTACTGCAAATATCTTTGTCAATCATGAGTTAACTTTAAATATTCTTACTACAGACTAGAGGGTGGGAGCTTGAAAATATGGGGAAAAAAAACCAACCTCAAAGTAAATATTAAGGTTAAAACCTTTTTCTTTTTCACTCAAGAAAAATTCATTCATTTCTACTCTCTTGTTAGGATTACACTTCATCATTAAGATTATCAACACACTTCATCCAAAATATTATCACTGCACTATGTTAGTTATATAGAAAAGCTAAAGATTTGAAGTAGAGAATCAGACCTTCAAGCAACTCCAGTTGATCAAAAGGCATACACAGAGTCTTGGCTGCCCCCATTTCTCCTTTTGTTTTTTCTTTCACATCCTCCTCAACATCCTAAAGGAACCAAATTTTCATATAATTCCAAAAATTCAGTATTGAATCATTGAGGACTCTTCTAAGTGCTTGATTATCACAAAATAAAATAAAAAATAAATAGTTTTAACACCATATTCAAGTAATATGTAGGCCCAATTTCGTTACATTAGATGACATAAATGAACTAATTTTATGGCATCCTCGAATAGAATTCAAATAATTTAAGAAACTACATTTAATTTAGAATATAATCATACACTTAGGGTATTTTATGTCTAGCCAATATCAAACTAGACCAAATTTGATCAAGCGTGAGCATTGCAACACAACTTATGTTGGCCAGGCAAGTGCTAAGGATAATAATGTGTATTCAAAAACTGTATACTTCATGTTATTACTATGTATGTGTGTTACT
Organism: Pinus albicaulis; assembly: GCA_034641835.2. NCBI lineage: Eukaryota > Viridiplantae > Streptophyta > Pinopsida > Pinales > Pinaceae > Pinus > Pinus albicaulis. The sequence continues at coordinate 191,570,198 of CM076571.1, read as the reverse complement.
GCCATGTCATTAATCAATATAAAGCTATTATTGATGGACTAGAAAGATAATGAATAAGTACATATTAAATCCCCAGCCTATAAATGTACTTAGTACGTATTCAGTACACTAGACATATTTTATAATATATATAACTTTTCCATACCAGTTCCTGATGGAAACTTCAATGCTTTGTGTATGTGGACTCAAGATTCCATTTCATGAAAATCATCTATGTTTATGCAGTAATACTTCACATTGTTGGAACTTGGAAGTGTTTTGGTTCTTGCTAGTATAGTTGTTGTGCACTCTATTGTCTCAACATTTTTTGTCACTACAAACATACAGAATATAGGATTTCTCATTAAAATGATGCATGATTTCAATTATATATTTTCTTGGCAGCAATGTGATGAAAAATATCTGGATATATCTGGTTAGCAGATACAACTCCTCCCCTCCTTGGATTTGTAAGGTTCAGATTCTAAAGCCTGCATTTGGCCCAGATGAGTAGAGGATCCATACTCAATACAAGCCTTATATGGATCTGTGTATGATCTATATGGACTATACACTGGATACATTCTGCACAGAACTTCTAAAACCACATAAAAAAATAAAAAATAAAAGAAGATTTTTATATGTTCCACCATCATAAGATATATATATATATATATATATATATATATATATATATATATATATATATAATATCATTGTGTACACTGTATAAAAACTATATCCAGCACAGGATATTCTTGTATGCATTTATGTCACTTGATATGTTAAATAATATTCAATGTTATAGTAGGGGTTAGATGCTTTTGGGGTCTTACAAATATATCACCTATTATGATTGTATGTGAGATGTCTTGTTATTCTTACCTCTCAAGTTGTATGTTAAACTTTTGAAGTGGTGAAAGCTCCAACCCACACCATACAATCTGAGTGGAACCTTGGCAACAATGCATTCTTTCTTCACTACATTAACTAGTGTTTGATCCAATCTCCAATCTACTACCAACTCTGACTTTTATCCTGTAATATCCTTAGTATTCCTGAAGCAAGTGTGTTTGGTTGGTTGACTTGTGAAATGGCTTATAGACAAAGCCTTTTTTTCTTCTTCATTACACTGGCTAATAGACCAATGCTCCTACAGGTTGCGTCACTGCTGACCATTACTTGTCACATGAAATTATGTTTTTTACTAAGGCTACCTTTGCTACGAGGGGTAACAGTTACTGTTGGGAAAAATACTGAGAAGGGGGGGGGGGGGGGGGGGGTGAATCAGTATTTAGGGCTTACTCAAAACTTTTTACTTTTTCATTCTCTAAAACCCATACGCTACTTTGCTGAAGCCAACTAGCGTATACACGCGGATATCCTTCATTAAACTCGTGTATACACAAAGATCTTATTATGCAATTAAATCTTTACTTAGATCTATGCAACATTCATTCTTCTGATATTTAGTTAATAGTAAACATGTGCAGTAATAACAGAGTAAACCATCACACATAAGCATCACACATGAACACCAGGATTTTAGGTGGAAACCCAAGTCGGGAGAAAACCACCGCTGCTGTTGTCTCAACCTTTAATATTTTATTATAAAGAAAACATCTTACAACTATGTATTGGTGCAGACTCATACCAGTACGCAGGCACCCACCTGCGCTCGTTTACCAGCCTCTCCTGGAAGGGAGCTACAACCCCCTGCTCTCGTTTACCAGCCTCTCCTGGAAGGGAGCTACGACCCCCTGCTATCAAATTTCCTCACAAGGAGCAGAACTTCCTCGATCAAGGCTACAACCCTCAGCACCTTTATGGACCACGTTTCATCAATTTTCACACTGGATCCAATAACTTCCATAGAACACAACTTGCAAGCCACTTTTCATCATATTTTCAGACTGGACCCACTCCACACATTTAAGCTCAATCATACATCAAACTGAAACTCATTGACAGATAACAGTAAACCAACAGAACAGATCAGACATTTCATTCCACAGACTTCAGCAAACCCTAGTTTTCATACGCGATTTCCTTTCACTCATCCCGCGTATATACGCGCTTCCATTCATATCAACCCGCGTATACATCTACACATTACAGAACTACTTTCACAACCCATGCGCGCTTTCTCTTTATCAAACCCGCGTATATACGCGCTTCCTCTGTTACATACTTGCGTATAGATCTTCAGACATTATAGGGCAGCATACTTCTTCAGATCAGATATTCAGTGCATACGCTACTTATCCTAAACAAACCTGCATATGCCTTGAGACACACACTTTTCATCATTGTTCTGGCACATTCTGGAAATTCTTTCTTCTACACCTTCTATACTGATTGTAGATACATCAGATGTACATCATTAACAAGCTCATCAAGTCAAGAACAACTTCATTAAGTAGGTTGCCATCATCTTCATCAAGTGGGTTGCCATCAAGGACAACACTCTGCATCATATTGCCAACAATCTCCCCCTTTGGACTTGATGGCAACCACGATGGTGTTTGATCACCACAATAGATAGATACATTAAGCATAACCATTATTCAAATACAATGACATTCTTTCCCCTTATTCAAACACCATGTCACTCTCCCCCTTTGACATCAAGGGCAAAGGGCGGATCAACACCAACCCAAGGTGTTTCTCCTTATGTCGAAAGAAGAGCGTTGTAGATCTGATGTGCACTGAAGTTACCATGCTCCCCTTGAGTTCATGCCGAATCTTCAAGCATGTTTTTCAATGAAGTACATGAATCTATGACATTCCTATCACCAATGACTCATACTTACATCAAAGATCCAACCAAGTGGATTTACATATGAGACTCAAGTACCCAACCAAGTGGGTTTACACATTTTGACTCAACTACCCAACCAAGTGGGTTTACATATTTTGACTCAACTACCCAACCAAGTGGGTTTACAAATTGAACAAGTCCTTACATGACTGAATATTACAATTTTACATCATAGGTCTCAACATGACCTTTTCATAAAATTACAAATATGCCTTTTTATGACTAATACCAGAACACCTCAAGAGAGAGATCATATTTTAGAACCATCATAATGCCAACAATGCATTAAACTCAGCAAGGCTAATGCTCCCCCTGAAAATGTGCATCCAATGCATCCTTTCCATATGACCAAAGCTCCCCCTTTGCTTGTGCATCCTGAACACCTTCAACAACAAGTCATCAGCAACAATTTCTACATGATCTGTCCTTATCTCTGAATCATAAGACTTCCATCTCATCCATGTGAGAAAGCAAAGAATAGTCTTCAGCAAAAAGCAAGCAGGGCTCATTCATAATTTCATCATAAGAAACCATGTATCATTTCATCATCATTTAGAACTGAGTAATAAGAAAATACAGTGCCAATAATACAATCATTAATAGTTAGACAGATGCTCCCCCTGGACCTGTGCTCTTGATCTTCAGATGTCATACAAATTTTCTTATCATAAGTGCATACGCAACTGTCTCCACTGAAACTCGCGTGTATACGCGGCTTTAGTTCACAGAACCCGCGTATGGAAAGTGAAACATGGAAACTTTCACATTCCTTCATCTCCCCCTGAAGTTGTACCACCTGTACCTGTCTTCTTCACATCAGATGCTCTGTCATAAATAAACATAGCCAGAATAACCAAATCAACCATGAGAATCATCATACATTGCTCCCCCTGTGATGATACATTACTAATCCCTATAATGTATCTCACATCACTCCTGCAGTCATTCAGAGAAGTAAGCTTTAGAAGCGGATGACTGCTGTAGGGTCAGTATTCCCTATGTTTCTGACCGGTCCTCCTTCCTTTTCCAACTTTTCTTGAACTTTCTGTTTGTGTGCTGGAAATTATCCAATTTCTCAGATTCGTTCATCCTGCATTCTTTTTCTACATGTCCATACTTGTTGCAAGCATAACATCTCATGTGACCAGAAAAGTAATCATAAGGATCATAATGTGTTTCTCTATTCTTTCTTCTAATGTAATCAGCTGCTTTATGACCAAACTTGCTGCATGAAAAACAGTATCCCTTAAAGAAACCAGAATACCTTTCTGTGTAGAATCTGTTTGAGTGAGGTCGAAACAATCTGCTTCTGCAATTGGCTGCAACATGCCCATAATTATGACACTTAAAGCATTCAACGTTATTGAATGATTTCCTTTGAGAGTTCATGATTGTTGGATGATCTTTTGTTTCTTTCAGCACTTTAGGTTTTGCATTGATGTCCTTTGAATCTTTAGCACTTCCTTGCGAACTAGATTCTCCTTTAACAGTTTCATGAAAACCAAGACCAAGTTTAATAGCAGGATACCTTTGATTACTAAGAATATTGTCCAGAATCTTAGTACTATCTTGAAACCTCAAGAGTTTATCCTTTTCTTCTAATTTACCTTTGAGAATGTTTACCTCAACCTCCAATTTTTGGCATTGCTTCTTCATGCTTTCTTCGACCCTTTTTCCTTCTTCTACTTGATCATTCAATTTTAAAATTTCTTCCTTCAACCAATTTTCTTGTTCTTCACATGTTTGTAGTAGTTCTTCATTCTTCTTATTTTACTTTTCCAGATCTTCTTTGAGAGAGATGATTTCTGCTTCAAGTCCTTCCTTTTCAAATGGTAGAGGTTCTTCATTCTTCTTATTTGAATTTTCCGGATCTTCTTTGAGAGAGATGATTTATGCTTCAAGTTTTTCACTTCGATTGGTTGCATAAACATACAACTTTTGATACGTGTCTATCTATCCATTCAGTATTTCTTTCTGTTCATTCATTCTAGAGATCATATCTTTGTAGATAGATTCTCTCTTATGAAGTTGATTCCAATCATTGCTTTCATCATTGATCTTGAGATTTGCTTCTAGACTTATACTGTTACCTTCACCATTGCATGCACAAGAAAGTGAATCACAAGAACAACAATCAATACCTATTTCCTCTTCTTCATTTTCTGCTGCACATGTTTTCTGAGATGTCTCCTTTTGAGTAGCCTTCTTCTTTTGCTTCTTTGCCATGAGCACTAGTAGATCCTTGTCAGAATCTTCTTCATCCTCATTAGATACTTCATCATTATCTTCATTTGTATAATAACTCTTTCCCTTTTCAAATTGTTTCCCTTTATCATGATTTTCTCGATAAGGACATTTAGCAGCATAATGACCAACTCTTCCACAATCAAAACACTTGAAGGAAAGCTTACCTTTGAATCTTCCAGTACCTGGTTGGAGTCTTCTCACAAAATTTGCCTCTTCTTCTTCTAATATATAACTTGATTCCTTGACATCTTCCTTTTCTTTTCCTTTTGCACACGCCTTAAAAGTAGCTTCTTTGATTTGAGAGGGCCTTCCTTGTCTCATTTCATAAGCAGTCAGGATACCATGTAATTGAACAATAGTAAGAGTTTGCAGATCTTGCCTTTCTTCAATAGCTGATACTTTAGATTCAAACCTTGAAGTCAAAGATCTTAAGACTTTTTCCACCAGAGTAGTATCGGTTATGGTTTCTCCCAAATTTCTCATGCGATTTACAATATCATCTAGACGTAAAAAGAAACTGGCAATACTCTCATCACTATGCATCCTTAAATTTTCATATTCAATTCTGAGAGTTTGGAGTTTTGCACTTTTTACCTTTGTATCTCCTTCATAGCTCAAAATGATTTTGTCCCATATTTATTTTGCTGAATTTAGCTGCATCACTTTAGAAAATTATGGTTCAAACATGCTTCACAATAAAACATTGACTACTTTGGCATTGATTTCATATTTCTTCCTTTCTGCTGCATTAGTAGGAATAATTGCCGGATACTGATAACCTTCTTCCATGATTGCCCACACTTCTGCACCAAGACTTTGTAAATATGCTTTTGTTCGTATCTTCCAGAATATCAGATTACTTCCATTGAATAGAGGGGGCCTTATAGACATTACTCCTTCATGACTTCCCATTCCGACGGATCTCCTTCAAGCGATCAAGCTTCTGCAGAAGGACCTGCTCTGATTCCAATTGTTGGGAAAAATACTGAGAAGGGGGGGTGAATCAGTATTTAGGGCTTACTCAAAACTTTTTACTTTTTCATTCTCTAAAACCCATATGTTACTTTGCTAAAGCCAACTAGCGTATACACGTAGATATCCTTCATTAAACTCGCGTATACACAGAGATCTTATTATGCAATTAAATCTTTACTTAGATCTATGCAACATTCATTCTTCTGATATTTAGTTAATAGTAAACATGTGCAGTATTAATAGAATAAACCATCAAACATAAGTATCACACATGAACACCAGGATTTTAGGTGGAAACCCAAGTCGGGAGAAAACCACCGCTGTCGTTGTCTCAGCCTTCAATATTTTATTATAAAGAAAACATTCATAATCACTGCGCAGACTGATAATGCGGGAAGACGTGCACTCACTGCCATTGCTTACGCCTTGAAGGGAGCACACTCCCTCTGCTTCTCTGCTTACTGTCCTCCCAAAGGGAGCTACGACCCCCTGCTCTCGTTTACCAGCCTCACCTGGAAGGGAGCTACAACCCCCTGACTGAAGGCTACAACCCTCAGCACCTTTATGGACCACGTTTCATCAATTTTCACACTGGATCCAATAACTTCCATAGAACACAACTTGCAGGCCACTTTTCATCATATTTTCATACTGGACCCACTCCACACATTTAAGCTCAATCATACATCAAACTGAAACTCATTGACAGATAGCAGTAAACCAACAGAACAGATCAGACATTTCATTCCACAGACTTCAGCAAACCCTAGTTTTCATACGCGCTTTCCTTTCACTCATCCCGCGTATATACACGCTTCCATTCATATCAACCCCCGTATACATCTACATATTACAGAACTAATTTCACAACCCATGTGCGCTTTCTCTTTATCAAACCCACGTATATACGCGCTTCCTCTGTTACATACTTGCGTATAGATCTTCAGACATTATAGGGCAGCATACTTCTTCAGATCAGATATTCAGTTCAGAGTTTACCCTTCACTTCAGACATATGTTCGCCTCATCTCATATCTAAACATTCAATAAACAGATCTAGAAGATACAAACACATTTCAGATCTAGATTCCCTTCTTCATCATTTTCTTCATAGGTGCATCACAAATTCGGATCTATCATCAAATTGTTAGCCTTTCCATACAGATATACTTCAGAGCGAAGTATTCATTCAAACCCAGACTTATGCACCCTTTGCACAATGATTTTCTTCTCCTTATATAGGTTTACCCTTTATCAATACCATGAGCCAAAACCACACCACTTCTGATGGTATTCCTGGACGGGATCAAATAGACAACCCAGCGCTCAATACAATGGGTCAATACCATGGTAGTAACCCATGGTTTTACAAATTTAGAGTGCAATTGAGAATACGCGACTTGGCACATAATTTTCCGCGTGCATACACTACTTATCCTAAAAAAACCTGCGTATGCCTTGAGACGCACACTTTTCATCATTGTTCTGGCACATTCTGGAAATTATTTCTTCTGCACCTTCTGTACTGATTGTAGATACATCATATGTACATCATTAAAAAGCTCATCAAGTCAAGAACAACTTCATTAAGTAGGTTGCCATCATCTTCATCAAGTGGGTTGCCATCAAGGACAACACTCTGCATCATATTGCCAACAGTTACAACAATTAGACATGCCTATCTTGAGGAGTCTTGAGATATCTTCAACAAATATAAAATCTCCTCTTCCAATTCCTTCCAAAGACCATTCAATACTTATCCCAATTTACGTCTTTAAATTATCTATTTGAGTAGCTTCCAAAATTTTACTCTAGAAACACTAGAATAATTTCTCAATAAACAAATTTTCACCATCTAAAAACTTGCCCTTCTAGATTACTAGATCTAAATAATCTCTAATAGTTTTTAAACCAAATCCCCTCTGAGTAAAAATAGTGACAAGAGTCAAATAAAATCAACATACAAACACTAAAGAAGAAAGCCAAATATATGAGAAATGCTTGTCAACATGATAAACCTTCTGTAAAGATGATTATGCAACTTGATATCCCACGAAACATTGGATGTCAATAAGCACAAGGCTAAATATATAATATAATATGAAAAGGGTTGGGACAAAAAGCTCACACCAAAGTATTGTTATTAATAATAATAATAATAATACAAACCTAAGTAAATATTATACACTAACATCCCTGCTAAAGGCTGATCATGTGACCTTTTGAAAATACAATCACTTGTATTATGGTGTGAGATCGCTAAAAGGATGCAAATGTAGTCTAACTCCTTATCTTGCCCTTCAGCATTCTTGATGTTGACATGAATTCGGTTGAACTAAAACAAATTTCTTCCACACTTTCGAAGTCACCAAGCTTGAGACCGCTGGTCCAATTTTGGCTCAAGGTAATACAAAAAGTGGGAACTGTTGTGGTTTGGGGTTAGACAAAATCTCCAGTTATAGCTCATGCTGAGAAGATTTATAGATTATTGCGGACCCTTTAGATATTCCAACTAGAAGGATGACTTGGGAAAAGTTACAAATCAATAGAAAGAACCATGTCTGGATCTTAACTCATTACCATTTGTTCCATGTGCATGCATAGAAAAAGTGAGATGCCACGTGAGACTATCATCCTCTAATCCCTACAGAAAAGGGGATCTGACTAATTAGGAGATGTGCTTTGGAGTTCACAAGAGAATCTGACATGGCACTCAAAAATTTCTCTGGAAAATTAGGAGATGTGCTTAGTGGGACATGGGACATTAATTAATAAGATGGTTGAATGTCACTTAGTCCCAAATGTTCCCTGGGTGAAATACTTGGGATATCTAATATTTTTAGATCAATTTCCCACTGTTACACAACATTTTGTCACTGTCCCTGCAATCCCCATCTCACACATTGGAGGGTCATTTATGTGGCTAATAAGAAGTGTCATGCCTTGCAAAGACCATCATTGCATCCATTTACATGAGAGAAATATTCCTTCTATTGAGAATTCCCTGAGAAAAGCTTCAAAAACCCTTGTTTTTTCCTTGGCGCGAGTAGCCAGTTCTACCCTCGCGCTGATGAGGAAGATTAATATTGGGCCTCGTGCCAGTTGGTGCTCTATCCCAGTTCTACACCTGCGCCGAGCTGTTTATGGAATGTTTTTTAAAAATAGAGGCGGATATTCCACTCTAACAACCTCGAGGATGAGTCATTGGGAGTGGTTGGACTGAATAACCATAGACTCCCTCCTGTATTTTATGGTTTCCACCTCCCATGAGAACCTCCTAAAGGATAAGCCTCCTTTCCACCTTTGTAGGGATCCTAGCCTTTTCCTTTTCCTCTATAAAAATAAGCTATCTCTCCTTGCATAAGCTAGCTGAACACAGAGAATTGAATTACTAGAGATGAATTGTTGAAGAGATAGAACAGGAAGGAACTTTGTTGAGAGAGCTTAAGCCCATGCCCTCATCCCGTCCGAATCCCCTGACGAGTATTTGAGATGCGCTTTGGCTGAACCCCGTTGGAGGAGACTGCGATGTCAAAGCTTTGGTTGTACCTCTTCCTTCTATCAATATATACGTGACTATTGTTTGGGTTCCCATTTTGTGTTATGTCACTTGTTTAATGCAATATGCTTAGCCCTCTTTGACTGGTTAGTGATTACGAATAAAATTATTATCTTGTATGCTGCTCTTGTTTACTGTTCTATTTGTAGGTATCAGGGCATGACTACAGAAGGATTGTGACTTTCCGAGGCAAGAGCGAGAGGCCACCACCATTACAGCAGTAATGACAGCGTTGGATTCTAGGTAAGTCGATCTACTGTGTCCTCTTTCATTCTGTAATTAGGAACCTACACTCTAGCATGTCTCTTTGTTTCTAGACCCACTCTAGGGCTAGAGGGATCATCTCTGTCCACAGAGAGGATTTACCCACTTAACAAATTGGCGACTCCACTGGGGAACAGTGTGAGTTTGTCGTTTTAGCTTGTTGGGTCGACTTCGGTCGTTGGCTTGCTAGCTTGCTTGCCATCCCCTGTTCAGCTCCAGAGTGTCAATATTGACCTCTGCTCATTGGGTTTCTATTTTTCCTATAGTTATATGGCTTGGCGTGTTTTTCGTTTGAACAATCATGCCGATTGGCACAGGTTTCTTTTGGTGCAGTCGCGCCAACCCTTGTTTGGCACTGGATACCGCCTCACAGTCGTGCCAACTCGTGTAGAATTAGGTTTACCCTGCTTGATGATTCTTTTGGTCAGTTGTGCTTGACTTTGGGTTATTTTCTGTGTGTAATTAAGCCTTTGGGACTGTTTTGACTGCTATAGGATTGTTTTTCTTAGTTGTTTTTCCATTTTCCTATCGGTGTAGATTAAGGCCTTAGGGTTTCTAAGTGGCTTTGTGCACTGAGCCTTCTGTTTGGAAATCAAGTCTCTTTGATTGTTGTCAGTCTCGTTCTTGGGTTGATTGCACTAAGTTTTCTTGATCCTTTTGAGTGTTTTCTTTGATTGAATGATCATTTCGTTTTCGATTGATTCTTTTCCTTGTTGCTCCAAGCATCGATTATATTGTTTTTTTTGGGTCGTTTTTGTTGAGATTTTTTTATATTAATTTGGCTAAAATCTCATGGATAATGCCAACAATAGGATTTGTTCCAAATCTGATGGCATCAAATCCTGAAGAGGAGATATTATATCCTATTTTGTTGTGATAGGATGCAATTGAATTTATTATTCAGTTTCTTCTCTACATCTATAAATTGTAAGCCAATAGAGGAAAAATAGATATGAGGGTGAGGAAGAGGAAGTGCAGATGTGAGAAATCTGTTGTTGTAATTTCCTATTGAATAATAAGAAAGCCAATACCTCTGTTTGGTGGATGTAGCCTACATTGGTTGGGTGAACCACGTTAAATTCTGTCTCTATTTTTATGATGTGTGTGTGTGATTTATTTAGTTTCTGTTGTGCATACTCTAACAATTGGTATTAGAGCACAGAGAATGCTACTGTTGATCGGATCAGCATCTGTGAGCGCAGAGAAGGCTGTTGGAGGCCAAGTTGATTTATAATTGCGGTGGAAGAGACCAGATCTACTGTTGATCTGTGTGGCCGCTGTGTGAGTGCAGAACAGAGCTGCAATTGATCTGCCCAACGTTAAACCCGTCACAACTTTAAACCCATGCCTGCTGAGTGGGAAGAGCGTCAACAAATTGAGGAGGCTGGATAAGGTTGCAGAGGGCTGTGGACGCTGGTTTAGTCCGCCCATCTGAAATCGATCTGTCAGTTAGACCGCTCTCTGGTTGAGTTGAGGCACTATGCGGCAACATGTTAGTTTTTTTGGAGAAAACGAGCAGAGTAAGCCCCGGGAATAGCCAAATAAAAGGCTAGCTCTCAAATGGAGAAACTTCGGTGCAGAGGCATTTCTGCAGGTTTAATGCATGGTAAGATACACCATTTTTTATATTTAATGACATTACAAATTAGGGCATTACGAGTTGTATCATTACAAGTCATTACGAATTGAGGCTTGACATTATTTTTGGCATTATAAGATACACCGATTTTATAAAATACACTCGGCGAAGAGTGAGTTACTTCAACAAAGAAGAGTTGCTGCTATATATTTTATGGAAAATTTAAGGAATCCTAAATTTTTTTTTGTTGATGAGCTGCTGCTAATGATAGTGCTATGTTAAAATCTCAGTGTGTTGCGTGAGAAGAAGTTAAACATGGTAAAAACACAAAGTGCTCGGTTTAATATCGAGAAGTTTAATGGGAGGAATAACTTCGAAATATGGAAAGTCAAGATGCACAATTTACTCGTACAACAAGGTGTGGCGAAGGCACTTTTGGGAAAATCCAAACAACCTTTCGCCATGACAGATGAAGAATGGAGTGACATCGATGACAAAGCACTAAGTGACATACGATTGTGTTTGGTGGAAGATGTTTTATTTAACATCGTGTCAGAGAAAACAACCACTAGTCTATGGACAAAGCTAGAAAAACTGTACATGACTAAATCCTTAACAAATAGGATTCTTCTGAAAAGATAGTTGTACAACTTGCGCATGAAGGAAGGTACAACAATAACCAATCATTTGAATACTTTTAATACTCTCTTGGTACAATTAGATAGCACAGAAGTAAAATTTGATTCAGAAGATAAAGCTGTAACTTTATTATGCTCTTTACCTGAGTCATGGGATCATTTTGTTACTTCTATAAGTCTTAGTTCCTCAGAAACCCTTGAACTTGATGATGTTGTTGGAGCTATGCTATCTGAAGAAAGTAGAAAAATGTCAAATTTAGAAACCTCTACATCAGAAGCAATGATGGTTAGAGGTCGATCTAAAGAAAAACGCTTCAGTCACAAAAACAACTCTCGGTCAAAATCGAAAGGGAAGAAGAGTAAGCTAAAATGCTTGTTTTGCGGCAAATCGGGACATTTGAAGAAGGACTGTTGGAAGAGACAGCAACATCCAAAGGAGGCTCTTCAACAAAAAATAAAGAAGCAAACACGACAGATATAGGTTCAGCATCCGGTTCAAGTATAAGTGATGAAGTTTTATCAGTTAATTTTTCAAATCATGATCAATATTGGCTATTAGATTATGGTGCGTCTAATCACATGTGCATTCATAAAGAGTGGTTTAAATCTTATAAGTCAATCAATGATGGAATAGTTTACATGGGCAATTATTTCTCATGTAATGTTGTGGGAATTGGAAGCATCCATATTGAAATGTTTGATGGGACAATTAAAATTTTAACTGATGTAAGACATGTGTCTGAACTCAGAAAAAATCTTATTTCTCTAGGAGTGTTAGACACAAATGGATATAAAACTTTTATTCAAGGTGGAGTAATGAAATTTACAAAGGAATCTTATTAGTAATGAAAGCAAAGAAGGTTGGAAATCTTTTTTAGTTAGAAGGAAGAACAGAGTCAGATCATGCTTCAACTGTATCTGAAAACGACAGTGATTCTATTCGACTATGGCATCAACAGTTGGGCCATATGAGCGAAAGAGGATTAAAATTTTTATCTGATCGTATGTTACTTCCCAGTTTAAAGTCTTTTAAGTTAGATTTCTGCAAACATTGTATATATGGGAAACAAAGCAAACAAAAATTTAAAACTGGAAAACATACTAGTAAAGGAATCCTTGATTATATCCATTCTGATGTTTGGGGTCCATCTCCTACAACCTCATATGGAGGATCATCATATTTTTTAATCTTTTATAGATGATTTCTCTAGGAAAGTATGGGTCTACATGTTAAAAATAAAGTCTGATGTATTCACAATTTTCAAGCAGTTTAGAGTATTAGTAGAAAATATCACTGGAAGAACCATTAAATGTTTAAGAGCTGAAAATGGTGGTGATTTTACTTCAAAGGCATTTGATAATTTTTGCAAGGAAGTTGGGATCGAAATACATAGAACTACTGCTTATACTCCTCAACAAAATGGAGTTGTTGAACGCATGAACAGGACTCTCTTAGAAAGAGCAATAAGTATGCTAAGTAACGCCAATTTATAGAAGGAATTATGGATAGAAGCAGTATCTACGGCTTGCTATTTGATAAATCGATCACCATCAACTACAATAGGATGCAAAATTCCTCAAGAGGTATGGAAGGGTCATCCTTGTGATTATTCTAAACTGAAATTTCTTGGTTGTGATGCATATGCTCGAATTCCGAAACATCAACATTCTAAATTAGATCCTAAATCAAAAAGATATAAGGCTTTGTTGGATATGGTGATGGGATTAAGGGATACAGGTTGTGGGATCCTACTACTCACAAGATCATCATTAACAGAGATGTTAAATTCAATGAATCTTCACTCGATAATCCAGATGTAGATAGTAAATTGAAACAGGTAAATGTACCTAAGTTTCAACATATTCAGTTTGAATCCAGTTCAAATATTGATGATAGTAAAGATGAACAACTTTCAGATGAAGATCATGAAGAAGTTCCTACAGATAATAATCAGCAAATTGTGGAAGAACCAGAAACATCTTTAAGAAGGTCCACGAGAATCAGATATCCTCCCAAAAGGTATGATGATTATGTTACTTCAGTTGCTTTAACCACTAATGATGATGAACCTTTATGCTCTCACGAAGCTGTAGAAGGTTCTAACAGTGATAAGTGGAAAGAAGCTATGAAGGATGAGATGAAGGCATTAGACAAGAATGCCACATGGGACCTAGTAAAACTTCCTAAAGACAGAAAAACTGTAGGATGTAAATGGTTTTAAAAATTGAAAAAAGGTGTTGATGATAAAGAAAACAGGTACAAAGCGAGGTTGGTTGCGAAAGGTTTTTCTTAGAAAGCAGGAATTGAATTTCACGAGATATTTTCACCAGTTGTTAAGATTGTTTCAATTCGGATTGTCTTAGCATTAGTTGCTTTACTTGATTTAGAATTACAACAACTAGATGTTAAGACTTCATTCTTACATGGAGATTTAGATGAAGAGATTTATATGGAAAAACATGAAGGGTTTGTTCAAAATCGAAACATGAAAATTTTCTGCAGGCTCAAGAAATCATTGTATGGTCTGAAGCAGTCACCGAGACAATGGTACAAGAAATTTGATTCTTTCATGATGAGCCAAAATTATATAAGAAGTGAATATGATCATTGTGTTTACTTTAAGAAATTAAGTAATGGCATATTCATTATCTTAGTATTATATGTTGAAGATATGCTTTTAGCAAGCAAAAGCATAACTGAGATCAACAGGTTAAAGGCTCAGATGGCTAGGACATTTGATATGAAAGATCTAGGAGTAGCAAGACATATTTTGGGCATGGAGATTTTCAGAGACATAAGCAATGGTAAGTTGTGGTTATCACAATAGAAGTATATTGAGAAAATACTCTTAAGGTTTGGTATGAACAATGTGAAGCCAGTTTCAATCCCTTTAGCTTCCCATTTTAAGCTTTCTTCAAGTTTATGTCCTAATACAAATGAAGAAAAGGAATATATGTCTCGAATACCTTATGCTAATGCAGTAGGAACTTTGATGTATGCGATGGTTTGTACACGACCTGATATTTCACATGTAGTTGGAGTTGTCAGTAGGTATATGGAAAATCCAGGGAAAGAACACTGGGTGGCAGTGAAATGGGTGCTTCGGTATCTAAGAGGCACAAGTGATTATTGTATCACTTATAATAGAAGTAGTGGATTTGTTTGTGGATATGTTGATTCCGATGTTGCAGGCGATTTGGATAAGAGAAGGTCAACTTCAGGATATGTATTTACTCTTGCAGGTGGAGCTATTAGCTGGATGTCAAAGCTACAAAACATTGTTGCTTTATCCACTACAGAAGCAGAATACATAGCTGCTTCACATGCTTGCAAAGAAGCGGTTTGGTTGAAAGGTTTGTTTGGTGAGTTTGGTAGGTTGCAGGACAACATAAAGTTATTTTGTGATAGTCAAAGTGAAATTCATTTGGCTAAAAATCTAGCCTAACATAGTAAATAAAAGAATATACCTATAAAGTACCATTTTGTAAGACAGGTTATCACTAAACGGGGAGTCTCTCTTGAAAAAGTGCATACAAAGGAAAACTGTGCAGACATGTTCATGAAACCAGTTTTATTATAGAAGCTACAATTGTTTCTGGCTTCTCTTGGCTTGCAGAAAAAATGAAAATAATAACAGGAACAAGGTATCAGGCTAATTGTTGTCAAGGTGGAGATTGTTGAGATTTTTTTATATTAATTTGGCTAAAATCTCATGGATAATGCCAACAATAGGATTTGTTCCAAATATGATGGCATCAAATCCTGAAGAGGAGATATTATATCCTATTTTGTTGTGATAGGATGCAATTGAATTTATTATTCAGTTTCTTCTCTATATCTATAAATTGTAATCCCATAGAGGCAAAATATATATGAGGGTGAGGAAGAGGAAGTGCAGATGTGAGAAATCTGCTGTTGTAATCTTCGGTTGAATAATAAGAAAGTCGATACCTCTGTTTGGTGGATGTAGCCTAGATTGGTTGGGTGAACCACATTAAATTTTGTCTCTATTTTTATGTTGTGTGTGTGTGATTTATTTATTTTCTGCTATGCTTACTCTAACAGTTTTGAAAACTTGCTTTTGGTTTGAAAGATTGCAGCATTAGTTTCACTGCTTTCTTGTGTTTGTTTTGCGTTGATTGAGTCATTCGACTTCAATTCGTACATTAGAAATACTCAGGCTAGTGTTTACTTTGTTTTTTATGTAATTAGTGCATTTTGTGCGTCGTTTCATTGGAAAATAAAAAAAATATTTTGCATTATTTCTTTGCATCGAAAGTGAAAACTTCTTTTGCATAACTAGCACTTGATGGTCTAGGAAAGAATTTCATTTTCGTTTGATTTCATTAGATGAATTAGTGGATTTCTTCACATATTTTCGTGTTTTGCTATTGTTTAAAAGATCTCTATCCTTCTCGTAACTAGAATTCATTGAAATGAAGATGGTGTTTTGTTGCATATAGCTTGCATCTAGGAAATTTGAGCTCCAAATTTGGTAGGGCCTTGAAATTGAAACATAATCCAAGATCAACTTTAAAATTCATTCAATTAACCTAAGGAAGCATTGAAACCTAACACAACATTTTTAGTGGTCTAGGCTAGAGACGTGTTCGGATGTCTTAAAACCTAGTATCTATCATTCGCCATCTGGCTTTAGACAGCGCTAGTATAGACTTGTGTTCCCCATACCATTGAGTATATAAAGGGAGACCCCTCTAGGTTG
The DNA here is from genome assembly GCA_034641835.2 of Pinus albicaulis. Taxonomy (NCBI): domain Eukaryota; kingdom Viridiplantae; phylum Streptophyta; class Pinopsida; order Pinales; family Pinaceae; genus Pinus; species Pinus albicaulis. The sequence continues at coordinate 191,553,412 of CM076571.1, read as the reverse complement.
AAATCCTATTATCCATAGGAAGCCGAGTCTGCCACCTTGTAACTGTGATACACCGAACATAGCATTCGGGGAGACTACCTGCACGTACGTTAAGTCCTTGGTCATTTCTCTTTCATTTGATCACTAAGGTGTATATGGCAGTTCATGGAAACCTGGTACACCCTCTTGCTTAGAGTACCTGAGTAGTCATTTTGATCTTTTCTTGACTCCTTAAAAAGAGAAAAGATCATCGAGCACTTGTCCTTTCATGCTTGTTTAAAATTGAAAGTGACTAGATTCATCTTTTTCCTGTTTCTCGACTCTTAAAAAATGAAACAGCGAAATCTGGTTTCAGTGTTATAAAATTAATTACCTACGATCACACGTCTGTTAAAAGTTTTATTACTTGGCCTGTTTTTTGTTTTCCTTAGTTGATTATTTGGAGCCTTTGATTGGTTATCTATTTTCCTTCCTATTTTGGTATACAGTCAAAGTGGCAGAAGCACCAGTTTCGTTATCCTCGCTGCCTTCTAGTGGTAGTTCTTTTTCAGACGTTTCTTTTGAAACCCCTCAGTCCACTAGGTCTACTGAGTTTTCGCAGCCCATTCTCTCTTCCATATTACCTCTTGCTACCCAATCTCCCCCTGGAGAGTCATTTGAGTTCAATTGGCCTCCTTCGTGTGCTTGGTCTGGTTTTGGGGAAGAAGGCGAATTCCCTCCTCTTACGTCGGGATTGCCATTTATAGCTGCTGCGGTACCTCCTAGTCCCCGTAGTCTTTTCAAAGATCTTATGAAAGAATTAGATATGGATTCCTCCAGTCCTGTTGGCAGTGAAGGAATGCCTGTTTCCACAGGAGAATATCAACTTTTTCTTGAAGATCTCCCTCATGTGTTCATTCAATCTTCTCCACCATTAGTGTCACTTCCGCTCGGATATAGGTATTTGAGTCAGATTATGTTTGGTGTTGCATCCATACCAAAATCCAGCACATCAACTCCTCCTCGGAGTTTGGTCCTCCCTTCGTTAGGCCTATCAACTTCGGCATCTGATCCGTCGGTTACTATTATGTCTGTCCCAATCCAACCTACTGTCTATGTGGTTTATTCTACACTAGTTATTACACCTCAGTCATCCAGATCATTTCACACTCGCAGGTCTATTTTTCTCAATCCTACATGGCCTATCAATCCCAGTCCAAGTAGATCACAATCTCGTGCCGCGAAGGCCCCACCTGCTTCTAGTGTCGTTTCCACTACCCCTATGATTCCTGGTAGCCTTACTTTTGAAGAGTATCTTTTGGTTGTTCAGCAGCAGAGCTCTCAGGGTTCCCAGCAGCCCCAGCCTCCTTGTAATCCTCGTTTTCATCACTATGATGCTGTCGGTACCCCTGTTTATTCATTTCCGCATCATTATGATGAGTATGGTAATCCTGTATATTTGCCTCCTATTGATCCTTTTCAGACTGTTTCTCATCTTGGGCCTACCTTACCCATGTAACCCTCTGCCTTATAAGGACAACCCTCATTGGGACAACCTTTGCCTCAGCAGGGATCTGCTTTTGGTCCACAGGGACAACCTTCCGGTCCACAAGGCCAGCCTTTACAAGGTCAACCTTTGGTCCAACAAGGACAACCCTCTGGCCTGTCTGGTCAACCTTAGAATCAAGCAGGACCATCTTATGCTTCTGGGGGGCAAATCTATCCACCACAGGGACAACCTGTTGCACCACAACCGCAACCACATGTTCAGTATGGCCAAAATTTTGTGCAACAAGGAAAACCCTATGGTCCTCCTTTAGGTCAACCTGGTTATCAGGGACAACCTGGTCCATCACAACCATTGGGCCAACCTTTCCCACAAGGGCAACCCGGTGGCCCTCAGTATCCAGTTCAACCAGCTTAGCAGCCAGTTCAACTTGCTCCTCATCTAGTTCCATCGGTTTCACAGCCGGTTCTACTTAATTATCCAACTCAGCTAGGTCCACCTGCTCAGCAGCCCGCTCAACCTGCTCAGGAAGGTCCACTTGCTCAACCACAAGGCATTTATTACCCTCAAGGTCAATATCAACTAGTATATAGTGCGCCCCAAGATTTTTACCCTCAAAATCAACCTCAAAGCCATGCTTACATTCCGCAACCGAATCCCTATGTTGCTCAATAGGGGCCTGAATGGTCTACTCAGACTCAGTATCTTGGTCCTGAACCCTAGTATCAACAGAACTATCCTGCTTCTAACCCATATGGTCAGAATCCTTTGAGACAGAATATCTCGGGGAAAAATTTCTCTTGAAATAGGTGGAATGTGAACACGGGTCCTTATCAGAGACCTCTAATGACTTTTAATCCTCAATTACCATTTCTTTCTATGTTGGAGTTATCGGATGTGTCAAAGTTAACAAACAATATTATTCTTCATAACCCATATTGGCCTCCAGTTCCGACCAAGATTCCTGGTGATTGTCCTAAGTTTGAGGGAAATTTTGAAAAATACCCCCAAGCGCATGTTATGACTTACCACTTGTGGTGTTCCTCTAACTCTTGGGTTGACGATTCTATTCGACTCCGTCTTTTCCAGGGAACTCTTACTGGTGCCACTGCAAAGTGGTACATTGAGCTGTCTCAATGCATCTTCCAAGATTTCTACTCTTTAGCCATGGCATTCCTTACACATTTTCAATTATCGATCCTCTATGAGACCGAGACGCATCTCCTCACTTCATTGAAACAGGATCGAGCTACTCATATCTCAGATCATATTCATGAGTGGTGACATCGTCGTCGCATGATCAAGTTTGAGATTCTTGATCAGCTTCTGACTCATTGGTTCACCACCTCCTTTGTCAATCAGATTGCGAAAGACATAGGTATGGGGACATGTGTGACCGAGGAACAAACCATTGCTTACACCCAGTACCTTGATCTTGTATACTCTCAGTCTAGCGCATTGTATGACATCTTTCCTGATGCTCCCTGACCTGGAACGTCTAAAACACGAGCGACTCCTCAGACTTCTCAGAAGTCTTCTTCATCAAACTCTGGGAAGCAGAAGTATACTTCTTCCAACAATGTTGCTTCTCAGTCCACCTCGAATTATGGAAAACTCGCAGAAGTTAATGTCGTTCAAGACAATCTGGTGGAGAATGCTTCTAAATGTAAAAATAATGGTAAAGGTAAGGCTAAATCCGATACCCCGAAACAGGATTCTCAGAAATCTCGTGCTGGTGATGGTTCTCAACAAAATCTAAGGTACCCTTGTTTGATTTGTGATGATGAGCACTTCACCAAGGACTGTCCTCGATGGTCCGAAGTGAGCCGATTGCTCAAAGGCACCCAAGGAGCTCCGGTCGTTCATTAAGAACCTTTCCCATCTCAGCAAACCTAGATGGTAGAGAATCCTCAGTCCTCTGCCCCATTTGGCTCTCAGGTATTCATGATGAACGGTTCTGCACTCGTTTCTATTGCTACTCGATCGAAATATTATAATGGATCACGTCAGGCAGCAGGGAAGGAGATCGTTGATGGTCCTCCTCCTCTGCCTGTTTCTAGCCCTCTTAAGATTGAAAGGCCTAGTGCCGATTCTATTGTACGACCACATTCCAAAGGTGTACTCCGCAAGTCTTCTTACAATCCCAACGTGCATACCGCTCACCATTACAGTATTGTTGAGGATTTGGCTCAGGCACCATCTGTGATGTCCGCTTTAGAAGTACTTTAGAGTTGTCCATCTTAATGTAAGGCTTTGTTGTCTGCGATTGGTGGGATTGATCCTGCTGATACTAGCCTTCTCGCTTTCGATTTAGATAATTTCGTCCCATGACTTCCGAATCAAATTGCGCTTATTATCCAAGTTGGTATTAATGGTCTGAATATTCATCGGGTAGTTGTGGATGAGGGTGCATCTACATGCATCATGTCATCTGCTTGTTGGAAAGCCATTGGTTCTCTAGCTCTGACTTCCTCACCAAATTCCCTTGAAGCATTTGATGGAAGGGAATCTAAACCTCTCGGTGTTCTTGCTAGTTTGCCGGTTACATTGGAAGGGAAGATAGTAAATGTCGAGGTTGAAGTAGTTGACCCTAAGCTCAATTACAATCTTCTCCTTGGACGCAATTGGACTCATGCCATGCTATGTGTTCTGTCCACTCTCTTTCATGTTTTGAAATTCCCGCACGAAGGAAAGATTGTTACTGTTTCGTATGTGGATCAGATTCCTACTCCCTACGAGAGCATAGGGTCGGGTCTTTTCAAGGATCCTGCCCTCATGGGTATTTTTCCCCTTCCTCCACCAAACACTGTTCAGGTCAACATGATCTCTCGGTCTAATGACCCATGGATTATCCCTTCGCCTGAACAGATCAATTATTTCGGAGATTCGATGCCATTGATTCCGATTGAGATTGACTATTGTGAACTCATAGTGGCTTCAGACACTCCATCCTCTGATCGTGCTCCTTTGAGCATATCTCTTGAAATTTATTCTCAATCCCCTTGGCTTGGAAATTCAACTTCGCCTGATTATTTGAAAGAAGTGTTTGCCTCTGATGAAGCCATCATGGAAACCATGTCTCTCGAAGATCTGCCATGGGACGATTGTCATCATCATTCCTCATTTATGCCTAGTCTCGAGGCCATGTCTACATGTCTTGAGCAATTTTCATCTCAGGTTCCTTCTCCTCCACTTCAAACGCCTATTCTGACACATGAATTTTTTTCGGAACGTAACTTGGGTAACATTACATAGACGATGCCTATTGACATTTTCGTTAAACCGAGAATTTTCGAGAACATCCATATTGGGGTCACTTTTTCTTTAGATGAAGTACAATTTTACAGTAGCCTTTTCCATGAGTTTCATGATTTCTTTGAATGGTCCTACGAAGAAATGCCCGGCATTGATCCTAGTATAGTCGTGCATGAAATTCCTACTTACCCTGGTTCAAAACCTCTTCACTAGCATCTTTGTCTGATGCACCCTAGAAAAGATGCTGCCATTAAGGGTGAAGTCGAAAAGCTTCTCAAAGCTGGTTTCATTTATCCTATTCCCTTGACTAAATGGGTCTCTAATATTGTTCCTATAGATAAGAAACAGGGCACAACTTGGGTCTATGTTGATTATCGTGATATCAATCGAGCTTGTCCCAAGGATAATTATCCTACTCCCTTTATCGATCAAATCATTGATGACTGTGCCAGGAGTGAAATTTTTTCCCTCATGGATGGTTTTTATGGTTATAATCAAATTAATATTCTCTCAACTTATCAACACAAGACTGCCTTCATCTATCCTTGGGTACCTTCGCATATAAGAAGCTCGATTTTGGCTTAAAGAATGTTGGGGCCACATTTCAACGAGCGATGTCATATTCTTTTCGCAGTATTTGTCACATCGTTCAGCCTTATCTAGATGACCTTCCAACTCATTCAGTTAAGCGTAGGGATCATCCTGACCATCTTCATCATATTTTTCTTCGTTGTCGATGCTACAACATTCGGCTTAAATCGCACAAGTATGTCTTCTGCGTTGATTCTGGTAGAATCTTGGGGCTTATCATGTCTCAAGACGGAATTCACCTCAATCTACTCAAGGTTGAGGCTATTATCAATCTCCCCTCTCCCTCCTCATTGCATCAGTTGTAGATTTTTCAAGGGAAGGCTAATTTTCTGCGCCATTTCATACCTAACTATGCAGAAGTGGCTAAAGGATTCACACGATTATTAAAGCAGGGCATCCCATTTTGTTGGGATGAGATCACTCAGAAGTCTTTTGATGCATTGAAGACATTGCTTGTCAATGCTCCTCTGTTGCATCCTCCAAATTATCATCATGATTTTACCCTCTATTTAGCCGCCGCTTTCAGCATGATTTCCATGGTTCTGGTACAAGATGATGATGACAGTAATGAACATGTTATCTATTACTTGTATTGTAACCTTATCGATCCTGAAACACACTATGCACATGTCAAGAAGTTAGCATTGGCTGCGGTTCAGGCTATTCATCGTTTTCATCATTATATTCTTTTACGTACTGTGACTATGATTTCTGATTGCAAATCGATGACTTACATATTGTCTCAACAATTGCTAGGGGGAAAATACTCGAAGTGGATTTTCATCCTCCAAGAGTTTGATTTGGAATTTACTGCTACCAAGTCAAAGAAATCATTGGTCTTTGATGATTTGATCTATTCCCTCCCTTTCGACTCTGCTCCATCTCGTTCTGAGGAATACATTCCAGACGATTCGCTTTTCTTGATTAGCACCCTAGATCCTTGGTATGGTGATATCATCATCTATCTCTAGACTTCTACCTTCAGATCTGAGTTGATGAAGGATGCCCGTTGATGCATCCGCCATCATTCGAAACCTTATCATATAGTCGAAGATATGCTCTATCGTGTCGAAGTTGATTCCATACTCCGTCGATGTTTGACTATCGAGGAAGCTGAGAAAGCCCTGAATGACTGTCACGGTGGCGCCTGTGGTGATCAAATTTCTGGTTATGATACTGCACAAAAGATTCTTCGTGCTGGTTATTTTTGGCCTTCTATCTTCAAGGACTGAATTGTTGCAGTTTTTAAATGTCATGATTGCCAATTCTACCAACGCAAGATGTGTGCGTTGCATGTACCTCTTCATCCTGGCATTACCGTTGGTCCCTTTGCGAAGTGGGGCATCGATTTTATGACGTGTAACCCTCACTCGGCCGGGGGGCATGCCCATATTATCGTAGCCCTGGACTACTTCACCAAATGGGCCAAATCAATTCCTACACTTTCCGCTGATGATAAGACAGCTTCTCAATTCATATTCAATCACATCATTGCTAGGTTTGGTGTCCCTCAAGCAATTTTTACTGATCATAGTTCCCATTTTCGGCAGTATATGGTGGTGGAGTTGACTTCTAAGTTGGGTCTGCGTCACGACAACTCAACGTTGTACTATCCTCAGGCCAATGGCCAGATTGAAGTTGTGAACAAAGTTCTTGTCACCATGCTTCAACGTACGATTGGGATCCACAAATCTAATTGGAATCTCATGTTATTTTCGGCTCTTTGGGCATACCAAACCTCAGTTAAGATTGCAACCGAATTTACTCCTTTCCAGTTGGTTTACGGTCTGGAAGCTACTCTTCCGATTAAATATGAAATACCTTCTCTCAAGTTGGCTGCTGAATTACTGCCAAACACTTCACCAGAATAAGAGCATCTCCTTTATTTATAAAGGCTGGATGAAACATGTTTCTTTTATGCTCTGGTTATTGAAGCACAGAAGAAGCGGGTCAAAGCTCATTTTGGCCAATCGATTTCCCCTCCTTCCTTCGTTGAAGGAGATCTCGTCCTCTTGTATGACCAAGCTCATGATAAGTTCGGGGTAGGAAAATTTCAACCCATGTGGCATGGGCCCTACATTATTAAACGTGTGTTGCAGAATGGGGCTTAGGAACTCACTTATTACGAATTTCATCCTCTGGAATAGCCCATAAATGGGTTGTATCTCAAAAAATATTATGTGTGAGTCATTCATGCATGATTTGTGTACATAGGTGTTGCTTTCTTTTTTGTACATGTTTTGGTTTGGTGTGCTTTGTGATCATTTTCCTGCTTATTGGGTCTTTCTTGTTATGCAGATGTTTATTACCCCTTATGTCGGTTTTGCGGATGGTGCTTCCCGTAGTACCAGGAATTTGTCTTCAGTAGCCTGGGTAATTTATGATCCTGATGGTGAGTTGATATATCTAGAAGGTATTTGTCTAGGAAAAACTACAAACAATGTTGTTGAATATAGTGTTGTCATTGAACTATTAAGCGAGGCGATCAACCTCAGCATACGCGCATTGCTTGTAAATCTAGATTCACAACTTGTCGTTCTTCAACTCAATGGTCATTATTTGGTTAGAAATATGTACATTCTAAGATTGTATTTACGTATTCGTTTGCTAGGAAGACATTTTTATTTTATTACATATCAACATATTCCTAGACGAATGAATGTATTAACTGATATAGTGGCCAACATTGTATTAGATAGACATTTGCGTAATTTGTAAAATCATCATCATATGTTAAAGATCCATGTAGGAATATATATATATATATATATATATATATATATATATATATATATATATATATATATATATATATATATATATATAGCATATATATATATATATATATATATATATATATATATCGAATGTTTGCATCAGTGTGCATCATAACTTCAAAAAACATGTGTGTTTCTGTTACATCCTGAGACATCATGTCTCTCAAAAATATGCAGATAAAAACCTAGGTTTCTAGTCAGCATGATGCTCATGGCAGCATGTCACTGCCCGTACGAGTCACCTTAGGAAGTGGTGAATTCAGCTGGGCACTCATACGGTATGTCTCTAGTAGGCACGAGGGACATTGTCGAATCATGCATAGTCCGGGACTCCACGTGTGATTCCCTCCAAATTGCACATGATCTCCTCTTCCTCACCTCTCTTGCCATGAGGGTCAAAATCACGAGGGATTTGCCTCGCTATCGGTGACATACTCGTAGGTCTATCTGGGCCAACATCTGTAAACACATGGTTTTAATGTCAGAACATACATAATCATAATTAAAAAAAGCATAACGCTCATGAAAATTAAAAATGAGTCTTACCCAAATCTTCATCCCAATCCTCTCCCTCTGGGAATTGGTTTTTCGGATCACTAGTGAAATCCATACTCCTCCACAATGATCAACTATCGGCAGAGCCAATCAAATAATTCCAGTCTCTAAGACATCTGTTGACTGCCCCCTGCCCTTGGCATCAGAGCTGCCCATCGGGCCATCCGTGGCTCCCTCTTTGGTGGTATCGGGACTATGACCTCCTGACGCTGAAATATTGGTAGTCGTTCCAAGATGAATGATATCAGAATAGACCCATAACCAAATTGCTTCAATTTGGTCTTTTTTCATTTTGTTAGCTGGTGTTTCATGTTTATTGTCATGGCCTCTGCCTAGTTGTAGATGGTAGGTGTCAAGTAGTCTACAGCAATAAGCAACTGTGTCTTTGTTGCTTCATGCAGTGCTTGCAATCCTGCAGCTCGTGTGATGGTATGTAGCACTACTTTTAGTGCCAAGTCTGGGATAGTCTCAATATCAACTTTCCCACTTCCTGATCCCTTCCGTGCCCCTAGACATGCCCTGTCAATCACCATGGACATGTTCTCCATGCAAGGCTAGGTGCCGGTTAGGATTGGTGCTACTCCCCTCCGCGATAATCCTGTTATGAAATAGACATTAGATACATCAATCTCAAGTTCCTGATCTTGAAGGATGAAATTTTCCTGATTCTCATCCCATATGTTGACCAAATACTGTAGCAGCTTCGATTGAGCTCAGAAACATGGTGTTAAGAAGAACTTCTTCAGTCCACAGTCTCTGAGCTTCCATGCATCTCTCATTTCCCATGGCAAGCTCGTCCTCTTCATTGTATTCCCGTTCTTTCCATTCAATTACCATTTTTCCGCTTTATACCTGCAAACATGTTCACATGGATGGTATAAGCTGTTTTTCAAGCTTGGATTTGTAAAACTTGGCCCTTTTAACTTGCATTTTAAAAATAAAAATGGTTTGCGCTGTTGGCATGACTGTTTCTCAAATAGTTGTGCCAATGGGTGCGCCCCAGTTCAGAAAAATGTGTGATTGGCGCGAGTCCATGCTTGAAACTCGCGCCAACCGTCGTGCCCTAAATTTTACAATTTCCCCCTTCAGAAATCAAACTTGAGGATTGCAGGCATAAAAGAGGACTCAAAATGAAGGGAAAGGTGTTGGCTCTTACCTGGAACTGATGGATTCGATATTGGTCTGTCGGATCGTCCGCTATCGTCGCCGCAAAATCACAATGTAAAATGGGTAACTATTTCTCCACTAGAGGTAAAAAGTGAAAAGTAAATATTTTTACCATTTTTGGCATTTTATAACTTTTCACAACCCTAATTAGGTTTTGAGACATATTTTTTATTATTTTAGTATATTATTTCGAGAAATGGGTTTTACACGTGTCTCTTGTGCAGCGATAGGGTTTCATGCGACCGTGATGAAGTAACGAGTTGTATTTTATACTTTTTCAGACTCGGTAAAAACATGAAAAGGTCACTACTGGAGTCATCTTTCAGCTCTTTTCTGACTCTCTAAAATTGAAAATATTGCCAATATTCTTGTCGTTTTGAGCTCGTTAAACGGATGCAAAATGATATCTACCCAGTATACATTTACCCCTTTTTCGGGCTGGGATAGATTATTTACGAAAAAGGAATACCTTAGCCTATCGCAACTAAGAGGTTCTTTCATATATTGTTTTCTACCTTTTCGGGTCTGAGAGACTATATATGAAAAGGGCCATGCTAGAGTTTTCTTTTCCGCTTTCTTTTCAAACTCTCTAAACATGAAAATATGTCGAGTTCTCCCTTTGTCAGACTCGTTAAACCCTATGGCATCAGACTTCGTCACCATGACGTTACTCGAGTTCCTCCTTCCTAGGGCTCGTAAAATGTATTAGGTTGGATTTATCCAAAGGGAAAAATTACATTTCAAGCATATGCTATACCCTTCAAGCTTGTTTTAAAAAATAATTTGGGTATTCACCAGAAATGGTGGGGGAAAAATGGAACCAAGTTCTAGTTACATTGGCAGTGTGTCGCTCTTGAACATGGCACTTGTCTACATTCGTGTCGGGTTGGGGACATCTTATTCTATCATTTTTGTCTCCATGGGTTTGGGTAATCTCTTTTGACCTCTCATTTTCTCTCTGCCACATCATCATGACCTCAAATCCCTTGATGTCAAATACTGCCAAATCTATTGTCATGTTGCTGATATGTTCAAGAGAAGTTTGCCTCTGCAGTTGTCAACCTCCCTCTGATTCTCTATTGGTCCTGATTCACTATCATCATTTTTCTCTGTCTCATGTCAATGATGTGGGAAACATTATGGCCCTCCTTCGAATAGGTCACTTCCTATCGACTTCAGCTTATTATCTAGGAATTTGATCTAGAGACTCTCTTCCGGTACCTTGGGGCCTGCATGCCTCAATGTCATGTTCTTCGCATTCGACGCAAGGTTCACATCATTGATCTTCGATCAAGTGATTATGCGGGTGTTCGACATCAGATCACTGTTCACATTTCATGGATTTTACCTTCCGTACCTTGAGGACCATTGTCATTATTGGTGGTTTCTCTCACGTCTGTTAAAGACTTTCATTATTGGCTGGTAATTAGACGATTTTATTGCATGTTCGACTTCAGCTCATATATTCACATGCTTGAAATTGTACTTGTTCAGGTCGAGTGGAGCGCAAGACCCTGGGTTTTGTCTGATAAAATCCAGGCTGCAGATTTTTGTGGATTATCATGACTTATTGCATGACTCTTTTGATTGGATGGATGCGACCATACCTAAGTCTATTTGTTGATCCTTACCGATGGATGGTTGCATCCATACCTCGGATATCATTTTTTTATGTACTCTATTATGGATGGTTGCACCCATACCACATGTTCATGTATCAGAGATATCAGTTGTATTTGTAATTGCAGGTTTTTCGACAACGGTGTTTGGTTCGAATGCGTTCTCATAAACCATTTCGCCCCTCCCTCTCCCTCGGACCTCATGCTTTAGGGAGCATCTATTACACAACATTTTGTCATTTTCCCTGCAATCCCCATCTCGCACATTGGAGGGTCATTTTTGTGACTAATAAGAAGTGTCATGCCTTGCAAAGACCATCATTACATCCCTTTACATGAGAGAAATATTCCTTCTGTTGACAATTCCCTGAGCAGAGCTTCAAAAGACCCTTGTTTTTTCCTTGGCACAAGTAGCCAGTTATACCCTTGTGCCAATGAGGAAGATTAATACTGGGCCCCATGCTAGTTGGCGCTCTATCCTAGTTATACACCTGCGCCGAGCTATTTATGGAATGTTTTTTTTTAAATAGAGGTGGAGATTCCACTCTAACAACTTCGAGGATGAGTCATTGGGAGTGGTTGGACTGAATAACCACAAACTCCCTCCTTTAGTTTATGGTTTCCACCTCCCATGAGAACCTCCTAAAGGATAGGCCTCCCTTCCACCTTTGTAGGGATCCTAGCCTCCTCCTTTTCCTCTATAAAAAGAAGCTATCTCTCCTTGCATAAGCTAGCTTAACACAGAGAATTGAATTACTAGAGCTGAATTGTTGAAGAGATAGAACAAGAAGGAACTCCGTTGAGAGAGCTTAAGCCCATGCCCTCATCCCGTCCGAATCCCCTGACGAGTATCTGAGATGTGCTTCGGCTGAACCCCGCTGGAGGAGACTGCAACGTCGAAGCTTTGGTTGTACCTCTTCCTTCTATCAATATATACGTGACTATTGTTTGGGTTCCAATTTTGTGTTATGTCATTTGTTTAATGCAATATGCTTAGCCCTCTTTGACTAGTTAGTGATCACGAATGAAATTATTATGTTGTATGCTGCTCTTGTTTACTTTTCTATGTGCAGGTATCCAGGCATGACTGTAGAAGGATTGTGACTTGTAGAGGTATGAGTGAGAGGCCACCACCATTACAGCCATAACGGCAGCATCAGATTCCAGGTAGGTCGATCTACTATGTCCTCTTTCATTCTGTAATTAGGAACCTACACTCTAGCGTGTCTCTTTTTTTCTAGACCCACTCTAGGGCTAGAGGGATCGTCTCTATCCATAGAGAGGATTACCTGCTTAACACCCACTCCTCCCTTGGCTTCAGGGCTTTTGATTTCGTCATATGGAATGCTTCTTCTCTTCATAGTGTTCAACATATTCTTTTGGTGTGCTAATTTTAACCTTTATGAGATGCTTGAATTTTCCAACAAAAAGGATTTCAAAACTGATATGGACAGGCCTCAATTCAACGTCAATTCAATGTTGATATGAAACAAATATGGGGTTTTCTTATATGTCATCACTATGCATTTAACATATACTATAGGCATATTTATATGTTTGTAGTTGTATGATAATTATGGGTGCTAGAAAACTCATGAATAAATGTTTCCAATATAAAAATGTTGGTCAAGAAAGAGACTAAGCCCCAAAATGCACATAGCTAAGAAGAAGTCATTTAGTGCCAGCCTTCCATTTTCCATGGATGAAGCATTATGGGTGTTACACACCTCATGAACAAATGCTTCCAATAGGAATATGTCTCTATGTATGCTAAGGAAGAGGCTAAGTCACAAAATGCACATACTTGAGTGTCATTCAGTGTCAGATGCCTGATAAATACATTCTTCCAATAGAAAGATTCCTACCAAGGAAGAGACAGTCACAAAATGCGCATACCTGAGAAACAATTCAATGCCAACTTACTATGGTCCAAAAATTCATTCTATTTCTATGCTATTTCTATCCAATCAACGCCAAATACCTAATGACAAAATGCTTCCAATAGATAGATTCCTTCCAAGGAAGAGGCTAAGTCAGAAAGTGTAAATACGTGAGAAACCATTCAGTTACAACCTGATATACTCCAAAAATGCATGTTGTTTCTATTCAATCTACTTGCATTTATCATTATGAATTTATGAGTGATAGAATATGTGAAAATTCATTCAGTTTCAACCAGTTATACTCCAATAATGCATGTTATTTCTATCCAATCTACTTGCACGGAGCATTATGAGTGCTAAACACCTCATGAAAAAATGTTTCCAATAGAAAAATTCCTGTCAAGGAAGAGATTAAGTCACAAAATGCACATATGTGAGAATCCATTTAGTGCCAACCTACTACAAGAATGATTTCTATTTGTATCCAATCTGCTTGCACTGAGCAGTATAAGGAAAATATTACGTCACAAAATGCACATATGTGAGAAGCCATTTAGTGCCAACCTACTACAAGAATGCTTGCTATTTCTCTCCAATATTCTTGCACTGAGCAATATGATTGCTAGAAACCTCATGAACAAATGTTTCCAATAGAAAAATGTCTGCCAAGGAAAACACTAAGCCACAAAATGGCTTCCATGTTCCATGGATGAAGCATTATTGGTGCTAGATATCCAAAGGCTAAATCACAAAATGTATATACATGAGAATTCATTCAACTCCAACCTTCTACACTCCAAAAAAATGTTTCCAATAGAAAAATTCCTACCAAGGAAGAGTCTAAGCCACAAAATAGACAAGAAGTTATTTATTTCTTACCTTCCATGCTCTGGGACGAAGCATTGTGGGTGTTAGATATCCCATGAACAAATGCTTCCAAAAGAACAATGTTTCCATTAGAAAAATTCCTGCCAAGGAAGAGTCTAAGCCATAAAATAGGCAAGACGTTATTTATTGTCAACCTTTCAAGCTCCAGGATGAAGTATTATGGGTGCTAGATACCCCATGGAAAAATTCATCCAATAATTCTTCCGATAGAAATATGGCTTCCAAGGAAGAGACTAAGTCACAAAATGGACATACGTGAGAATCCATTCAGTGCCAACCTTCTATACTCCAAGAATAGCATTTCTATCCAATCTGCTTGCACCGTTTTGTAGGATTCCAAGTGCATAAATGCACTACTTGCATCTAAAAATGCACCAATATGGTTGTAAATACATGTCCAATCAAGGAGAACATAATGGGGATGTGCCAATGGTTATCACACATCATTTATTATTAGTAAACTTGTTAGTAAATTCCTGTCCAGCAAAAGGATAACATAATGGAGATGTGTTGTGGTTGCGGGAAAATCTACCCTACGGTCTGGGTTGAGGGACCTAATAGAGCAGAAGGCATACAATCACAAGAAGCATTCAAATTATAAGTCCTAATGCTTGAACTAGAAAACTAGGGATAGGTGACCTTACCCATATGTCCTACGTTTGAGGTCAATCCCGCAGGGTGCAAACCCTCTGCTACTCTTCGTGCTTCGAAACCTACAACTCACTTAAGAAAAACCACAAAGACTAGTTGTACAACTTATATATTCTAAATTTCAGTATGTTATATCATATAAACTCATAAAAGAATCATGAAATAATGATTACAATATCATTAACATGCATATGAAACATATAAGTACATGACATCAGGAACGGGACAAAGCTTCTTTTATTGATGTATGTAAAAATAAAGTGGAGATATCACCTGAAATCAGCCATGGCTCCAAGAAAAACCATCCTGCAGATCCATCCATCCCAAGCCTCAACAATCTTCTTCCATAAGAGGTGCACAAAGGATGTCACATAAAGGGGGTGATCATCATAAAGAAACAATGATTTCCTGAACCTGGGAAGTGCAGGAGGCACATGGATAATCAGAATTGATCTGGGCTATAATGGGCTATAGTATCAATAGCATTCTCTCTGACTTGATCTGGGCTATAACAGGCTATAGTATTAATATCATTCTCTCTCCTCCCTTAGGCCTTCCCAATGAAGTGCATTTATACTTCCTCAAATCATTTTTTCAGTTGGGAAATAGTTTGGCCACGAGCTGGTGTAGGTGGTGCTCAGGTAAAACCTGTAAACCCTGCCCAATTAATAGGGAGTTTATATTTTTTTAATATTTTAAATTGTATACACAGTTCAAATATGAGCGAACCCGTGTCTGCACACGTAAAATTCTGGGTAGAGTCACATATGGAATTCAAAATAATGTTTTTTAAGAAGTTGACCAAGTCTGAAAGGAAAAGGTTTCCTAAGGCCAATACATAAGTCATAAAGTATATAAAGATGATAAATGATGCTATAAAAATTGTCGGTTATCACACATCATTTATTAAGCTTAAACTTGTATGCCATAGGTGTCAAACATGTATGACTCTGAAAAATCCCAAATCTGAGTTGAAACTGTAAAAAATCCCAAATTTAAACTCTGATTGAGGAAGATTTAGCTTGAAACTTTGATTGTCCTTCCTCATATAGTGGTCAGTTCTTCATAATCAATTTATCCTCCCCCTAAACAAATGAATGAAGATAGAAAAAAATTTCAACTTGTCATTTCATGTGTTAACTAACACTAAGTGTTCATTTGAGTACGAGTCTTGCTTCGGTATTTCATCAAAGAGCAATAGGGAGGACCAACCAAGAGTGTTTCCCCTCTGACTCTTTGGTTTATTCTGTAAGCCACACCCAATTTTAGTGGATTGGAGGTGCTCTTGCCTTGGTTTAGCCTTTTTTCCTTGTTAAATGGAAAGGTCGTGGGCATTAGGGTTCATAAAATATAGTTGCCCAGTACAACACCTCCTCCGTCTCAAGAAACGTCTCTTTGTCTCCCAGAGAAGACGTGACTTGCGTACCTCTCTTTCTCACCCCCCTAGACACTTTTGGCATACTATCCTCCCCCGCCACTCTCCCCTCCCCTCTGACCTTAACCCCCAGTCCATGTTCTCCCATGTGTCCACCCTCTATGACATCTTAGGGCAACCCCAGATTCAGGGGACCTATCCGCCCTCTTCAGGTTTTGTAGTCTATGATAGTGACTTCAGAGAGGCCATTCAGGTGATGAATAGCAGCAAAGCAGTAGATGAGGATGGTTTCCAGGTAGAGTTCTTTAAACAAGGTCTTCGTGCTATGGTTTCCTACTTAGTTGATCTCTTCAACAATGTGGTCAATACAGGTTTCCCATCGACATGGTCTCAGCACATCATTCACCCGATACACAAATCGGGGCCCAACTCAGATCCCAACAATTATAGGACTATCATGGTGAGCCACACATTCTCCAAACTATATGCTACATCCCTCCACCTCAAAATCTCCAAGGAGATTGAGCGAAAACAACTTATAGCTAGAGGACAGGCTGGATTTCGACCTGAGCACCAGACTATTGACCACATACTTACACTTAGGGCCATCATTGAGGAGGCATGACATCACTCTTTGAAAGTATATTGTTGTTTTGTATACTTTCGAAAAGCTTTTGACTCGGTCCCTAGAGAAGCATTATTCCAGAGACTCCGAGATATTGGCATCTCAGAGACCCTCTTTTCAACCATCATGCGCTTATATGAGTCGGTCCTTGGTCGTTTGCGCACAATACATGGGCTATCAGATTTTATCTGGAGCACTATTGGGGTAAAACAAGGTTGTCCCTTGTCCCCTGCACTATTTGGGATCTATATTGACAAGCTGGAGTCCTTCTTGCGTGAACACATCCAGGACGGTGATGGTTGCCTTCTACATCATGTCTTTATTTTTATCTTGTTGTTTGCAGATGACGTGGTCCTTCTAGCCCCATCCCCTGATAGATTGTAGAGGCAGCTGGATGCCTTGACCCTTTTCAATGATCTTCGATAGTTGATGGTTAACCTAGGTAAAACCAAGGTTATGATCTTCAACATGTCTAATAAGTTCCTTTATGACCTCCATTTCTTTTTCAGGGGAGAGGAGATTGAAATCACCAGCTCATACACCTATCTGGGGGTACTATTCACAAGACCTCGCTTTAGCTTGCGGCCTGCACTCCAGCCTCGAATCAACAAGGGCTATGGATCCTTGGCCCTTCTCGAGAGACAATGTTTTCGAAATCATTTTCAGGACATATCATCCAAGATGTCATTGATGGACAATCTTGTTCGACCCACAGATCTATATGGTTCGGAGGTTTGGGGTCCTAGCTTACTAGAGTCTGATTGGTCTTCTGCAGAGAGAGTGCAGAACACCCTTCTTCATCGCAACATTCGGTGCAAGCAGACAGTTCCTCAGCCCATCATTCTTGCAGATTTTGGAGCTCACCCCTTTCACCTTGAGACAATGTTTGGTAGCATCTCTCTTCTTCACCGTGTTCGGGGTTTTGTGAATACATCAAAGGGGCGGGACCGATATCCATACTTGGCCTACCTTTCATCAGATTCCATTGTAGTAGCGAGTCCTTTGGCTCGACCCCGATGTTGGTATGCTGGGTCAGATCTCCTTGCTTCAGTTGGTATCAAGATAGACCAACTCCCTCCATTCAAGTATTATTTGTGTGCACTAGGCCACCTCCTACCAACCAAACAAGAGATGAATAAAATCATCCGAGAGGATATTTATAGGAAATATGTACAGGTTATTTGGATAAACCCTCAGGATGGGTTACATCTGAAGATGGCTTTCTATGCTGAGCACTTCATGTTGTTGAGAGATGGACTCATTGCGTTCGGCCCCATTACACGCTTCGCCATTGGATGCACACACTTTGGATTCCCTTGGGTCAGATCAGAGCAGGTTCTCATAAAATGTGGATTAATACTAACCATCATATTGCACGGTTAGACATGATTTTCCAGTCGTGCCACCTCCGAGAGACTGAGTCGGAGGAGCACTTCATCTTCCACTGCCCCCTTTACTATGAGATTCGTGGGAGATTCCATTGCTTGTTCAGAGGGATCCAGACCTTATCTAGCTTCTTTCGATACCCAGACTAGAGATGTCTAGCCTTGTACATATAGGAGACCACGAGACTTCGCACTTGAGAGCACTTGAGTGATGGAGGAAATTAGTGGTTTCTGGTATTATGTAATGATTTTCATGACTTTATATAAGTTGGTTTTAATAAAAATAAAAATAATTAATAATGATAATTATCCATTAAAAAAATTTGACTCGGTTAAACTACATAAAACTAAAAAAAAAACAAAACAAAAATAAATTAAAAAAACAAAAAAATAATATGTATATAGAATCTGTGATAATCATATGTAAGCATATTTTGTCAAAGCGTTTAGAACGAGAACCACACTAGCTGGTTCTAAACGCGTCGACGAAATATGCTTAGTTGTGATTATACAAAAAGATTCTATATACAGTTTATGGATCATAGAAGCCATATTCCTAATAAAAATAATAATAATTATATTTAGGACTTGTCCAAGTAGTGGACAATTTCACTCAAACAATGATTTTATGGTAGGAATTCAATGATTTTTGTTTTTGTTTTTGTTTCCAAAAATAATTAAATTAGGAGTATTTGAATCATTTTTTGAATGTTGTAAATGGATTCAACACCCTTAAGAACCCCTTGAGCACCTAAAATTCCGAAAGTTCACAACTATAACTTGGATTTCTAAAAATTTCCACAATATTTCGTCAAAATCTATCCAGTGTAGAGAAAGGATCAAATCTCTTTTTACTTTGTATCTTATGAGATTTGATCTTTTTCCATACTTAATAGATTCATAGTTTAAATGAATCTTAGCTAATTAAATTAAAATTCTAGAAATCCAATTCCAAAATCAACAATTTGATAATGTAATAAATTCAACAAGCTTAAAAACCATTCCTAGTTAATTATAAAAATTTAAAATTTACACTTCCATCGAATAATAATAATATTTTCCAAACCCAAAAAGGTAGTTTCCAATAAGTGTTTAATTATATATATTAAAAATAAATAGTTTCATGTTCCGGCAATATCGTTGGGACAAAATGGTAGAAAAAAAAATCAAAACATTGACTTTCCTTGCCTACGGCTTAAACACGGTCCCAAAAACCCTACTTCGTAGTTAAACATAGTGCTCCTTGAGGCCCTCGTTGATTAATAAATAATAATATCGTTGTAGGCTAACAGTGTTATTAGCATTAAGGTAATAAGTGTGATTCACTTTGAATTTGGAGTTGAATGCGCTTTTTCCTTCTGCAGCACTGTCGCTTCAGGTACAAAAGTTTTAAATTCTTTACTGATTAGATTTCAAACGTTGGGTTTTGGAGCCTTTCTTTGGAACCCTCATAGATCGTTGAGTGCGCTGTAATTTCTTTTTCTCTCTGTGAAATTTGAAAATTTGGACACAATGGACCTTAGAAATGCCAACTCCCATTCCATTCGCAATTTGAGCTGCATGTTGTGTCACAGTTTTTAATTTTCGGGTCAATTCATAAAATTGATGATCATACTTTTGATATCATCAAATGAGGCCCCAGTTTTCTTGTTTTTATTTGTGGTTGACGCCTATAAGCATAATCTTCCATAAAATAAAAAAATAACAGCGGATAAAAGAACCCGAAGCCATTATAAACAAAATATTATGAACAAAGAACACAATACCCAATTTCTCAATTGAAGCCCTCATTCTGTGTTTCATAAGGTCTATTGTTTCTTAATAGAGTGCATTTCAAGCCCTTTAAAGGAGAATCCTTCAAAGCGAGTTTAATATGTCTCTGGCATTATCCAGAAATTTCCATTGCGTGCCTGAACCTTTATTATCTTCTAAAATTATCGTTACGGCTTGTTACTATCCATAAACGTTTTGATACCATATTCGTTCCAAAAAACCTGCACGGAAGGTAATAACACAACACCATTAATTGCAACTATGATTTTGTAGCCTGCAACTGAAAAATTCTTTGAGCCATTCTCAACCACGATGAGAACCATGAGAAACCCTCCCAATCCCAGAACTATGTAGAGAAAATGGTAGAATCGCTTCAGCTCATTTTTTTTTGTGGTCTCCTTTGTGGGACGAACTATAAACATAGCAACTAGAGAAAATGCACTGGGCAGCAAACCCAACAGCAAAATCACACCAGCAGATCCATTTCCATGATTTCCATAAACTGCATGATATATCTGACTAAACATTTCTCCACTCAGACCCACATATTGTTTCTTTGTGAAATAAATACTCCTCGAAGATGGTGATTCGTGACTAACCTTATGAATCTAGTTCCATGACTTTTTTTTTCTAATACTAGAGGCCTTGTCTTGGAAGAAATCAGGTCTTTTCCACCATTCAATTCATTTTTGATGATTCTATAAAGGCGAAGGGGATGAATATTGGGCACATTGTGTTTCTTACAAGTCTGAATCTGTCGGGAAACTTGATTTTTTCTCAAAATATGTTCGAACTGGACTCTCAAGCCGTTGAAGAATTCAAAGAAATGGTCACAAAATTTATGGTAATTGGGGAAAAGTCGAACATGGTTGACTATTTTCCTTTTCTGCGAATTTTGAACCATTAGGGCATGAGCCGCGATATAACCAAGAATATGTGTATTATATTTGGGCTGCTGGATCGATCTGTAGAGGCTCACATCTAGAGTAGAAGAGAGGGAAAAACTGATGACAACGGTGGCAAGGAAAAAGACTTTCTAAACATTTTAGTTGAAATTAATATATATGAGAGGGTAGAACTAATGAAAGTGGTGGCAAGGCAATAGAATTTTTGGAAATTTTACTTGAAATTAATAGATATTAAGCACCCCAAAATGAGGCAGCTAATAGAAACATAAGGTAAGACTTACAAATTCCCTCCCCCTGTGATGAGTGTGCCATTTTCCAAAATCAGAGTGGTATTGAGTTGGCAATTGGTATCCAAGGAACCACTTCCTTTCAGTTCCTCTTCACATGAGACTGCGTGGATTTCTGAATAGTTACCATTAGTGTCACTCTGTGCATCCATGTTGTGCAGCATTTCTCAAAAACCATCCTGGTTCAAATCGGGCACCGATATCACGCCACGCAGGTTAAAATATTTAACAACGGGATTTCTTGACTCTAATGTGAAATTAATACCAAGGATTTAAATGAAGAGAATCCTACGAAGAAAATCAAACCAGTAAATTGCCATAGTGTTGATGCAGGGGCTTCAAAAACCATGGGAGTAGAGGAAGCTAGATACGGTAGAGGTTGCCGAATAATTTGATGGACTCATATAATCGATGAATGTACGAACGTCTATGTAACAATCCCATGCATCCTCTCATTACATTATCTGGACTGTGGTATTCAATATAGTTGCAACTTGCAGTATGCAACATGAAATGTCCTCTCATAACATTGTTTGGAATGTGGTATACTATATAGTTACAATCATTCTCTAGTGACATCCTAGAATGCATAATCATATATAGAGCAGTTGCAGGGAAGTTAAATGCACTTTGTAGCATAGGTGATCTTCTACATAGCAGGTCAATGAAGTCTGAAGCAACACCTTGAAATGTATACACTAATTAGAATGCACAATGTATAATGGCAGCTCAATGTTATCATTTGTTAAAGTCTAGAATGAGTAAGCATTGATCAACTGTTACGACCCTCTAGCGAATGTAAAGGATCATTTGTGGAGGTAAATGGTACATCAGCCCAGAACTAAGCTGACACAAGGACTGATTGTGAGATTAGTATATATAGGAGATACTCTCTTGTTTCTTAGAATTTGCAGTACGATGCATATCATTATTCTAGTTCCTTGTCAGCAGGTACCCAGTTAAATATTCGTGCTAGATGCACTAATCTACATGCTACACCAACAGGTTTACTAGAGATGTCATGCATCCCTTGGGTTACCTCACAGGTTTTTCTTTGGGAAAAAAGCACATTATCATCATTCTACATGGAATTCTCGATCCCTGTTTATTTTTAGCATATTCAGAATAAACTATGTTATTTTGGGCTTATGAAACATTACAAATGGTATCAGATAATTGGGGATTGATTACATATACTCTGTAGCAGACTTTCCACCAATTTTCTTTGACATATGTTTTATACTTGACTTTCGGTTTAATTGAGGTAAATCAAGAGAAATCTGATTTAAATTGGTACATTGGAGTCTAAGATTTAAATGAGAAAGTGTTTAAACCTCCATACAACTGAAAGTATACAACAGTAAACAGAGAGAGAACTAATTACCTAGTCCAGGGGTTTCCCTTAGCTCATATTTCATATGTGACTACCTGGCTAGCATAGCACCATCAGCATCTTGCGACTATGACATGACATCAATCTCTGTTTCTCTCTGCACTTTAGGAACCTCGTGATGTCGAGAGGTTGTCATAGGCTTCACAGCATCTGGATCATCTCCTTTCTTAACTCTCAGAAATGAACCAGGGGGGAATGGAACAACTGGGCTAGCATTAGCAGCACTCCCATTCTATGCCACTAGCGGCACAGCTCTCGCCTTCTTAATTGCCTTAATACCCCCATTACCATTCACAACTTCTATTTCTAGATCCACCACTCGATGGGTCGAAGGCACAGCAGGAGGAGGCGGTGGCTTGGGCACAACGCCGCTGGTCCCTACATCCACATTACTTATCTCAAAATCGCCAGATGTGCTAACAATCTCGACAGAGAGATTACTTCTACATCCGGTCCTCTTAGCCCAAGTCTTCAACACATTAGGGTTGTGATTTGTATTCATGGGGTAAGGGTTCCATTCTCGGTGGCCACGGCCCAGGCCTATTCTTGCCCTGTAAATTCTCTGATCCATTATCAGTTCCTCTAGTCTGCACTGACGCCATTGCCCTCACTAAGCCAGAAACTCCAAATGCAGCTTCACTTAATTGCATGAAAACCCTCAAATGCGTTTAATCACGCCATTATCTATATTTAGCCAGAGTTTTCATATCATTCCCAGTCTGTAACTATAAATGCAATTGGACGTCATGATCTAGGGGATTTTTTACCAAAAATTTAGAACTAACGCCATGTCTTAACTCACGCAAATTGTTTATAAAAAAATTGGAAAAAGACAAAGAAGATCCAGAGTTATATTCTGACGTTTCTAAATATCTGAACCTGTTGCATATTTCTAAATACTCTGGCCGTGCGGAGAAACTTTCACCAAGAAAGACATTGTCTCTTCCTTTGCCATAAATATATGAAAAATGTAAAAATGCATAAATAGAAAAGATATAAACCCAAGTTACCACATCATGAATTTGTCTCAAATCTCTTATAAATAATCAAAACTCTCCCGCCAAAGGAAAAAATTGGTGCCAAATAGTCAGTTTCATGATAACTCATAGTGCCAAAGAGTCAGTTTCATGGTAACTCAAAGTAGGAATAACCAATTTTTTCATGGACGGTTAAAAATAGGTTCTATAGAGTTTCTAGTTTCTAGTGGACCTCCAACATTTTTTTGAAACTACACTGTTGTTTTTTCCTTGGTTTCTTAGATACAATTTCTAGTGGACCTCTAAATTTTTGTTGAAACTGCTATGTGGTTTTGTCCTTGGTTTCTTCTTGAGATAGAGTTTATAGTGGACCTCTAACTTTTTCAAATTGCAGTGTGATTTTGTCCTTGGTTTCTTCCTGAGAGAGTTTGCTGGAAATACTGAGAGGGGGGTGAATCAATATTTCTTTTCAATTGTTAATTATTGCTAGTTATATTCTTCACAATTAAAGATAGAGAGGTGTATAATGATATTGACGATTAATAAAAACTTCAATCCTTTTTCAAATAATTGTATACAATAGATGAGTGAGGGCACCAACCCTTTAATAAAACAGGCACCAACCTGTTGCCAAGCACCAACTTGGACTTTGATGAGGCTCTGACCTCTAGGGCTTCGACCCTATCTTCTCAAGGCACCAACCTTGTGTTTAGGAGCTCCTACTCCAAGGACACCAATCCTCCTTTGCTTCTTTACCAGACTATTAGTTCACAAATTCTCCATTTCACCAATCTGCACCATCTATTTTGCACCACACTTCTTCATCAATTCTACACCAATGTTCTTGCACCAAGACTTCAACACTGCATATATTTTTTGCACCACACCAAGAATTCAGCACTACACCATGCGAAGACTTCACTGCAATCCAAAATAATTTCGGGTTCCACCGAGGCTATAATATCCACTGTTCTGGGCTCCACTAAGTCTATAATGATCTCAGATCTGAGCGATATACCAAGTCCAACCCACAACTATTTCAGATAGGATCGAGACCGTAATTTGACGCAGGTTACTACAACTTCAGATAGGTGCCACTTCAAAAAGTTCTGAACTACAGTGAGAAGCTTGAGTCATTGAAATGAAGATTCTTGTACCAATGCATGCTTGAGTCACAACCACTGGAATATCCGAGCCTCCTTTTAGAAAAAAATAAATATGATGCAATCTATTACAGTCCGAGCAAAGGATTATGCTCCATTACTGGGTTCGAGCTATAGGAGTTCCATAGTCTGAGAATGAATAATGATTATAGAAATAAGGTTTGAGGTCTGCACCAATTTTAACAGGTCTGAGACTATAATGTTTCCAAATATGTTCGAGCCATTCCAGTTTCAGATGAATCCGAGTTCTAGTAGTTCTGAAATGGTACCGAGATTTCAATGCGGTTTGAAGAGACTTCAAAGCCCAAAATATATCCGTTCTTCTTCGTGTGTCTCTTCAGGTTCACGAGATGTGAGTTGTAACCCGCTTCCCTTTTTTAATCTATAGCCGAGTTGAAAAAATATTAAACGTTCTTCTTCTAACCATATCTCTGTTTTGACTTGTGTTTTTCCTTTTATTTCTATGACTATGTTTTATCAAACTTCAATACTGGAATAATGGAATTCAAAAAGTATTTATATAAATTATGGCCATCATATGGTCAGCCGACGTCAAAAGAGTTAAAGCCGACTTGTATAGTGGAGTTGTTTAATTTATAGCGTCATGAAACATCTAGCGTATATTTTTCATCGATGTATCACTTTGGAAATATTTTATTAAGTAATGCCCAATTATGATGAGAGCATTACGTGTGAATTACGTGTGGTTTAGTGAAGCGTTCATTCCTTTTTTCATTTATAATTTTCTATTTCTTTTTTTATTATCTTATATATATTTCTAGGATTTATAATTTATGAATTTGGTGTATGTTTTTAGAGCTTTAGGTATTCAAGGTTTAGAGTTATATGTGCTTTTATGTGTATTAGACAATCTCAGAGATTCAGGAGGTTTTACTAGGGTTAGGGTTAGGTCATCATGGAATTTGGGTTTTTCTCAAGGAGTTAGGGTTAGCTTGGAAAGGGTTTTCTTTATACATATGAATTATTCTTAGAGTTCCATGGGCATTAGACTAGGGCATCTTGAAACTAAGGTTTTATGGAATATGCATCATCTTCATAGTGTAACAGCAACATCATGCATCACAAGAATATTTGACATCTTCAACTATGCCATATTGACATCAATGACAACCTTGATCCTTAGTATACTAAAGCTTGAAAGTAGTTGTGTCATCCTAGGGCTAAGCATATATATGGTCGATGGATGTGGGTGTCATCCAAGGGCTAAGCATATATATTGCTAATGGATGTGGGGAATTTAGGGTTGCAATATAGCACCAAACTATGTATATGTTTTTTGTCAATGTTAAATTAAATATAATCAATGTTGTGTGTCAATGCCACCGAGACTATAATGGATGCTAATTATTAATATAAACTAAAAAATAAAATAAAATATAAATATATTTTTAATAATAACAATAAAGTGCCAACGGGGCATAGAATAGACGGTGATGGGGTGTATTGTTAAGTCACTTTGTGATGTGGAGGTTACGAGTTTGAAAGTTTGTGGACAAAAAATCATCATGTTAAGGGTTGGTGTGGCCTAGGCCGGGTGTGATCCCCTGGTGATTTTGATAGCTTAGCATGGAAAATTTTAGGGGCTAATATTCGTAGGTGCGCTAATTTTCTGTGATTTTTCCAAATAAACGATTCGCCAATTTCCATTTTTTATAAAAATGATTCGCCAAAATTTTACAATATAAAATTATTTTACCTTAAAAATTGTCAACATTATATAGAGAGTATATATAAATTCATTATAAATTTGAATAATTTTACAAATACATCAATAAAATTTTTATAGTTTTCATATTAGGAGTTAGTGAGATTCGCCAATGTTTTTAAACTTCAAGATAGTTTTCCATCCTTAAAATTTTCCTTGCAGCTTAGATGCCCACATGCCCAGGTTTCTCAAGCCACGGGTCAAAGTCGATGTAATCTACGGTAAACTCATACGCATGATAAAAAAAATAAAATAACAATGAATTAAAATAATTTAGATAATTGCAATTTAACAAAATGTAACACTTCGGTATGAAAATTGCATTTTTCCATTTATGGAGTGACAATTAAAAATGACTAATTCATATGCTTGTTGTACTTGTTATTTGGTCATATTTTTATCTTGGAATGTAATAGTCATTTACATTAATCATTATTAATTTATGTCACTTACTATCTAGTCATATATTGTAATCTGGAGCTAAATTAGTCATTTACATTAATCATTATTAATTTATGTCACTTATTATCTAGTCATATATTGTAATCCTAGACTAAATTAGTCATTTAAGTTAGTCTCTTTTAGTTTAGTCACTTATTATCTAGTCGTATATTTTATCCCTAGACTAAATTAGTCATTTAAGTTAGTCGTTTTTATTTTTAGTCACTTATTATGTGGTCGTATATTTTATTCATAGACTAAATTAGACATTTAAGTTAGTCATTTTTAGTTCGGTCACTTCAAATTGTTCAAATTTAGTAGTAATTCACTTGAAATAATTGTGGTGATTAACTTTTTGAGTCACGGTCATTAATTTCATCATTTTCGACTTGTGTTTGTGCATTTAGCATGTATTCTTTTTTCAAGAAAACTATTAAAAGAAAAATCACACATTATTTTCAAGAAGCTTTCTTTTCAAAATAATTATTAACTTTGTGCATTTAGCATGTATTATTTTTTCAAGAAAACTATTAAAAGAAAATTCACACATTATTTTTAAGAAGCTTGGCTACTTGTCGTTTTATGCAAAATCTTTTAAGAATTCAATGCACACAAAAAGCTTATCTTTTGTTTGAAGAATCTTTCATTTGTTTTCATAGTCTTCAGCCTACATATCCCATTCTTTGTTGGCACTATCTGCATTTACAAGTTTTCTCCTCCATATAAGGTTTTTTTTTTCCTCTCTGAAACTCTACTTTCATTTCTTTTTTCTCACACCTTCCTTACATTCAGTTTTACCAGCATTAAAAGTAGATTGTAACTAATTCTTGATATTTTTCAAGAAGAATTGAGTAACCATCCCACTGTAAAGACCAAAAACACTAACGAACTGAATGGGTATTTCCTTTTGACAGTTACAACATCCACCGTAACTAAATTTTAATGAAAATGTTAATCATATAATAATATAATAATATATTTATTTTATAAATATACGAATCTAGAAGAATTTGAACTTGTATTGTAGTGATATTACAATATACATATTAAATATTATTTTATAAACATTTTGAATTGAATTACTCAGATGAAAAGAAATAGTGTTTTTAACTCTAGGTAATATACATATTAAATATTATATTATAAACATCTTGAATTGAATTACTGGGATGAAAAGAAATAGTGTTTTTAACTCTTAATTATTATAATTATTTTTTCATTTTTATATCATATATCTCAATTTTTTTCCATTTTAATTTATTGTTTTTATATTATACATAAACACATTTAACTATAAAAATATAGTTTAAAAATTGACTTAATAACCTCTCAATGAACAAATACTTTAGCAACAAAACTTCAACTAATTAAACTAATAGCTATTATTGTATTATTCCATTAAATAATAAATAAATAAATTTTATTAGTGTTTTTTTTTAAGAAAACATAGATCTTCTATAATCATGAATAAATTTAAGTTTTTTTAAAATACGCGTTTTCATTATAATGTATTGCTTATGTGTTTTTAATTTAAAAAATTAATAACAGATATTTTTATGAATATTTTCATAAAATATAATCAACCAATAATGTCAGGTTGTAACATCCGGACCAAATACTACTATATTCTATATTAACCTCAGGAGGAGTTTAAAATACAAAAGCAAAACGATGAATAGGAAGCGGACCATAAATCGCTAACCTCTAACTCCGAAGCACTTGGTCGACCGATAGATTTATTAAGCAGATTTTAATGGCATATTTTCATATGAAATTTTCGTATTTCCTTTTTATTTTTCCACCAAGCCCAACTATGTATCATCGCTTGCTTGTGGTATGCAATATTTTAAGGGTGGCTAGGTTAAAATTTATTTAATTTTTAATTTTTAATTTTATTTTTTTGGTTGAGAGATGTTTTTCAGACTATAGTATGAAAGAGATAGAGATGTTATCATATAAATATTTTAATTTGATTATATTAAGTTTTAAAAATATATATATAATTATTGATTAAAATATTTTGATTCAGTAAATTACATAAAAATAATCAATAATTAAATTAAAAAAAAAATTATTTAGAAAAATTATATAAAAATAATTATATTATAATTAATAATTAAATAAATTTAGATTTTTCTTAATTTCAGTTCTATTAATCATTAAGGAATTAAATTTGTGGTGTAAACTTTTTTAGAGTGAAAATTGATTTAATCATTTAGCTTGGTAGATTTGGAGTTAAGATGGATGGTTCGAATTGCATCGACAAAACTCTAATAATGTGATTTTACCGAATGCTTTCTTGTTTTTGATAATATAGATCACATAAGCCTAAATTCAATTATTACAACCCTGCACGGAAGGGTCATTACGTTAAACGTTCATCAATTTGAAAGGGAACGCTTGCAAGTTTCCAAGATTAAGTCAAATATATCATTCCTTAAATGATGTAGAGATTTGTCCATCATTCCTTCATTCACCCAGATTAAACATCGACTTAATAATTCTAGAAACTATCATGTATTTTTTAATGCAAGTTTAGCATTGGTTCAATCTGAGATATACAGGATTAGAAAAGGTCTCGATTTTCTTTCCCGAGAGTTGTTCTCTTTACACCTAGAGCTTTCTCATGTGATGTTTGCATCACTTTGGGCGAGGATCGAAGCTTGTTCGACTTTAAAGTTTCTCCACCTTGAAGAAATATGGAAGAACAAGTGATCTAGAAAGTTTCTCAAGCTCGCAAAAAGGTCCTCTTCTCTTGGGAGTCTTTCCGATTTATCAGGTTATTCTTCCTCTAGCAGAGTCGATGGAAGTCAAATTTTTGTGCTTCGTTCATGGATCAACAACATCACTCTTCCAAAAGTTGGATCTAGGTCTTCCCTAATGAACAAAAATGTGGTTTCAGATTTTCTATGTCAATTGAGACGAAGTAATATTTTTGGATTTGATAATGGTTGCAGAGACACTATGTATTCCACGGCTCCGCTTCTTGTACCTCCTCTCTCCTTTGTTCGTCATGGGAAAACATATTTCTCCAACGCAACTATCTCTCAAGAAGTTTCCTGCTCGAGCTCTTCATGTTATGGTTGTTATGCAGGTAAATCCTCTCTGCGGACAGAGACGATCCCTCTAGCCCTAGGGTGGGTCTAGAAACAAAGAGACATGCTAGAATGTAGGTTCCTAACTATAGAATGAAAGAGGACACGGTAGATCGACCTAACTAGGGTCCAACGTTGTTGTTGCAGTTGTAATGGTGGTGACCTCTCACTCCTGCCTTGGCAAGTCACAATCCACTCACAGTCACGATCGGATACCAACACATAACATAATACACAAGAGAAGCATTCAACATAATAATTTCATTCGTAATCACTAACCAGTCAAAGAGGGATAAGCATGTTGCGTTAAATAAAATGAAAATAACACAAAACGAGAACCCAAATGCTATTCATGTATATATAAGTAGAAGGAAGAGGTACAACCGATGCTTTGACGTCGCAGTCTCCTCCAGCGGGGTTCAGCCGAAGCGCATCTCAATACTTGTCAAGGGATTCGGACGGGATGAGGGCATGGACTCAAGTTCTCTCAACGAAGTTCCTCCTTGCTCTATCTCTTTCACAATGCAACTCTTCAATCTATGCTCAGTTATTCAGCTATAGTATCAATTTTCCAAGTTCAGCTAGTTGATGAAAAGAGAGATAGCTTTTTTATAGAGGAAAAGGAGGAGGTTGGGATCCCTACAAAGGTGGGAGGGAGGCCTATCCTTTAGGAGGTTCTCATGGGAGGTGGAAAACCATAAAATAAGGGAGGGAGTTCGTGGTTATTTAGTTCAACCACTCCCGGTTGTTGAGGTGGAATCTTCACCTCTATTTTTAAAAAACATTCCATAAACATCTTGGTGCGGGTGCTTAACTAGAACAAAGCGCCAACTGGCGCGGGCTCAGTGTTAATTTTCCCAATCGGTGCGGGAGTGTAACTGGCTACTCGCAACAAGGCAAAAACAAGGGTTTTACAATTCTGTTCAGGGAATTGTCAACAGGAGGAATATTGCTCTCATGTAAAGGGATGCAATGATGGTCTTTGCAAGGCATGACACTTCTTATTAGTCACAGAAATGACCCTCCAATGTGCGAGTTTGGTGATTACAGGGACAGTGACAAAATGTTGCGTAACAGATGCCCCCTAAAGCATGAGGTCCGAGGGAGAGAGAGGGGAAAAATGCTTTATGAGAATGCGTTTGAACCAAACACCGCTGTCGGATTACCTGCAATTACAAATACAACTGATATCTGTGATACATGAACATGTGGCATAGGCGCAGCCATCCATAATAGAGTACATAGAAATTGAGATCCGAGGTATGGACACAACCATCCAGCAGTAAGGATCAATAAATGGACTCAGGTATTGCTGCAGCCATCCAATCAAAAGAGTCATGTAATAAGTCATGATAATCCACAAAAATCCGTAGCCTGGATTTATCAGACAAAATCCAGGGTCTTGCACTCCATCTCGACTCGAACAAGTACAATTTCAAGCATGCGAATATATGAGTTAAAGTTGAACATGCAAGAAAATCATCCGATTACCAGCCAATGATGAAAGTCATTAACAAACGCGAGAGAAACCACCAATGATGACGATGGACCTCAAGGTACAAAAGGTACAATCTACAAAATGTGAATAATGATATGATGTCGAACACCCGCAGAATCACTCGATCGAAGGCCAATGATGTGAACCTTGCGTCGAATGCAAAAAACCTGCCATTGAGGCATGGAGGCTCCAAGGTACCAAAAGGGAGTCTCTAGATCAAATTCCTGGATAATGAGCTGAAGTCGACAGGAAGTGACCTAGTCGAAGGAGGGCCATAATGTTTTCCATATCATCGACACGAGACAAAGGAACATGATGAAAGTGAATCAAGACAAATAGGGAATTAGAGGAAGGTTGACAACTGCAAAGGCAAAACTTCTCTTGAACAAATCAGTGACACGACACTGGATTTTGCAGTATTTGACATCAAGGGATACGAGGTCATAATGACGTGGTAGAGAGCAAATGAGAGGTAAAAATAGTTACCCAAACCCATGAAGGAAAAAAATGACAAAATGAGATGTCCCCAACCCGACACAAATGCAGACAAGTGTCATGTTCAAGAGCTACATATTCCCAATACGACTAGAGCTGGGTTCCATTTTCCCCCACCATTTCTGGCGAGTACCCCAATTATTTTTTAAAACAAGCTTGAAGGGGATAACATATGCTTGCAATGTAAGTTTGTCCTTCAGAAAAATCCAACCTAGTACATTTTACGAGCCCTAGGAAGGAGGAACTCGAGTAACGTCATGGTGACGAAGTCTGATGTCATCAGGGTTTAACGAGTCTGACAAAGGGAGAACTCGTCATCTTTTCATGTTTAGAGAGTTTGAAAAGAAGGAAGAAAAGAAAACTCCAGCAATCCCTTTTCATAGGTAGTCTCACAGATCCGAAAAGGTAGAAAAATATGTCTGAAGAACCTCTTAGTCACGATAGGCTAAGGTATTCCTTTTTCGTAAATAATCTATCCCAGCCTGAAAAAGGGGTAAACATATATTGGGTAGATATCGTTTTGCAGCCATTCAAGGAGTTCAAAACGACAAGAATCTTGGCAATCTTTTCAATTTTAGAGAGTCAGAAAAGAGTTGAAAGATGATTCCAGTAGTGACTTTTTTGTGTTTTTACGGAGTCCGAAAAAGTATAAAATATAACTCGTTACTTCATCACTGTTGCATGAAAATTTGTCGCTGCACAAGAGACATGTGTAAAACCCATTTCTCGAAATAATATAGCAAAATAATTGAAAAATATGTCTTAAAACCTAATTAGGGTTGTGGAAAAGTTATAAAATGCCAAAAATGGTAAAAATAATTACTTTTGACTTTTTACCTCTTGTGGAGCAATAGTTACCCATTTAGCACTGTGATTTTGTGGTGACGATAGCGGACGATCCGGCAGTCCAATCTCGATTCCATCAGTTCCATGTAAGAGTTGACACTTTTCCCTTCATTTTGAATCATTCCTTTCTACCTGCAATTTCCAGTTTTGAATTCTGGGGGAGGAAATGTGAATATTAGGGCACGACGGTTGGCGTGGGTTTCGGGCACGGAGTTGCGTCAATCGCCCAATTTTCTACACTAGGTCGCACCAAAGGCGCAAACCATTCTCATGTCTAAAATTCCAAGTGATAGACCAAAATTCCACAAATTCTGATGTTCTCATTAAGCTAACAATGTCCATGTAACAATCTTTGCAGGCATAAAGCAACAAAATGGCAATAGAATGGAAAGAACGGGAACATAGTGAAGAAGACGAGCTTGCCATGGAAAACGAGAGAGTCATGGAAGCTCTCAGAAACTGTGGACTGAAGAAGTTCTTCTTAACACCATGCCTCTGAGCTCAACTAGAGCTACTGCAGTATTTGATGAGCATATGGGACGAAAATCAAGAAAATTTCATCTTGCAAGATCAGGAACTTGAGATTGATGTCTCTGACGTCTATTTTATCACAATATTATCGCGGAGGGGAGCAGCACCAATCCTAACCGGCACTCGTCCTTGCATGGAAAACATGACCATGGTGATAGACAGGGTATGTCCAAGGGCACGAAAGGGATTAGGCAGTGGGAAAGTTGATATCCAAAATATCCCAGACTTGACACTAAAAGTAGTGTTACATACCATCACACGAGCTGCGGGATCGCAAGCACTGCACGGAGCAACAAAGACGGTTGCTTCTTCTTTGTAGAAGCCGCATTCATCGCTTGTTGAGGCAGCTTGTACGGGCGGTGACATGCTATCATGAGCATCATGCCGATTAGACACCTAGGTTTTATATCTACATATTTTGAGAGACATGGTGTCTCGAGATGTAACAAAAACACACATATTTTTTTTGAATTTATGATGCACATTGATGCAAACATTCGATATATATATACATCTACAATGTTACCGATGAAATAGGTAACCGCAATGTTACCTACTTTTTTTTGGTAGCATAAAAAGCACCCGATTTTGAAAAGTGGTGATGCAGAATCACCAATTTTTTTTTTGGTGCACATTTTTGACACTCTAATATTTTTATTTATGAAGTATGAATATTTGTTTTAAAATGTTAGTGAATTTCATGTTAATTTTGAAATGTATTGATGCAGCATCAATTTTTTTTTTTTTTTAGAGCGGTGATTTTCATGCTAATCTTGAAACGTATTGATGCTGCATCAACTTTTTTTTTTTTAGAGTGGTGATTTTCATCCTAATTTTGAAACGTATTGATGCTGCATCAACCTTTTTTCTTTAGAATGGTGATTTTCATGTTGGTAATAAAACACAAAACTTAGATAAAAAAATATATATAAAAACAATAAAAAAAACCAATAAAAATGTTTAAAAAAACAAAAATAGCTCGTAAAAATAAAAAATTTAAACAAAAATAAATAACAAAAACAAAAATATTTGAAAATTATATCAAAGGAAATGACAAAATTTGAAAAAAAACACATAATTTAAAGAAAAAAAACAAAACTGACCAAAAAAATTTAAAAAAAAAAAAACATAAAAACATTTTTTTCTGACTTATTAAAAAAAACCATATTAAAAAAAAAAACAAAACAAAAAAAATAAATAAATAAAAATAATTAAAATTACAAAATTAAAATTTAGATTAAAAAAATAAAAAAAATAAATAAATTTAAAAATTTAAATTAAAAAAATAATAAGAAGAAGAAGAAAAATACAAATTATAAAATTAAATAAAAAATAAATAAATAAATAAAATAAAATTGAAAAAGAAAATTAAAATAAAAAAAACTAAATTAACTAAAAAATTAAATTAACTAAATAAACTAAAAAATTAAAAAACCAATTAAATTAAATTAAAATTTAATAAATTTAATAAATAAATTTTAAATTTAAAAAAATAATTAATCTATAATATTAAATATAAAAATTTTAAATTTTTTTTTTAAAAAAATAAACAAATTGATTTTAAGATAAAAGAATTGAATTAAAAATAATAATAATAATAAATTTTTTGAAATTAAAAAAAAAAAATCAAATTAAAAAAAAAAATATTAAAAATAAAAAATAAAAAATAAAAATAAAATCAAATAAAATATATATATATATTAAAAATTAAAAAATTAAAATAAAAAATAAAAAAACAAAAGACAAAAAACAAAGCAAATTATATTTTAAATAAAAAAATTAAATTAAAAAAATCAATTAAAAAAATATTTAAAAAAAATTAAAAACGCAGCGATGGTGGGGCGCGCAGCCCGCCGCCCGAGTGGGAGGCCGGGTGGCATGCCACACCACCGCCGCATTTTTTTTTTTTTTATTTAATTTCAAAAAATTTAATTCTTTTTTTTTTTTTTTTTGTTAATAATTTTTATTAAATTTTGCTTCTTTTTTTTATTTATTTAATTGACTTTTTTTTTTTTTAATTCATAATTTTTGTTTATTATTTTAGTTTTTCAATATAATTTTATAAAATTTAATAAATTTTGTTTTTTGTTTTTTTGTTTTTTTTTGTTTTTTTTTTTTAATATTTATTTGAATTTAATATTGTTTTTTAAACGTTTTACTTATTTATTTATTTATTTATTTTTAGTTACATAAAAATTTTATATTTTTATATTTCAATTAAAATTGTGTATTTAAAATTAGATTTTTTTTTTAATTAAATTCAATTTTTTTAAATTATTTTGTTTTTAATTTTTTATTTATTTAATATTATTTTATTTTATATTTTATTTTTTTCAATTTTTCATTTTTAATTGATTTTTAAAGTTTTTAAAGTTTTTATTTTAACAATGTTTTTTTTTTTTTCTTTTATATTTAAAATTTATTTTATCTTTCAAAATTTATTTGTTTATTCATTTATTTATTAAAATTTAATATTTTTGTTTTTAAATTTAATTTGTTATTTTAGTATTAACTTTTTTTTTTAATTTAATAAAATCTGATATATATACAAATTTTAATTTAAGTTCATATATATTTTTTATTTTTTATAATTTAAATTTATTTTATTTTTTATAGTTTATTTGTTTTTTTAATATACATTGTTTTAAATTTAATATTTTATTTTTATTTTTTATTTTTAATTAATTTTTCATTTTTTTACTTTTAATTTAAATAATGTTTTTTTTTTTTTTTTTTTAATTTTAAATTTTTAAATTTATTAAAATTTAATATATTTCCTTAAATTTAATTTTTTGTTTTAAATTTTTTTTAAATTTAATAAGCATTTTCTTTTTCCTTTTTAAATTTAATTTCTATATTTTATTTTTTATAATTTCCTTCTTTTTTTAATTTTTTTTTTTTTTTTTTAATTTAATATTTTTATTTTGTTTTTATTTTTATTTTTTAAATTCTATATTTTTTTAAATTTTAATCTTAATTTTTATTTTTATTTTCCTTAAATTTTAGGTTTTTTTAATGTTTGAATTAAAATTTTTATTTTGTTTTTATTTTTATTTTTTTATCTTCATATATTTTTAAATTTTAAGTTTTTAAATGTTTTTATTTTTTAAATTTATTTTTTTCTTAAAATTTAGGTTTTTTTTTAATGTTTGAATTTTAAAAATTAAAAAATGTTACTTCTATTTTTAAAAATGCCAAAAATATGACACAATTTTTTTTTTGTTATTCTAGCATCAACTGGTTTTGTTTTGAGGGTGTTTTTTCAATCCTTTTTTCAAGAAACAATTTTGTTTTTACCATAATTTTATAAAATGTTGAAATTTGACCTTCAAAAAAAATGAAGTGCGTTCTGGAAGACACACTTTTTGTTTTTGGGGTGTTTTTTCATGTTTTTTGAGACTTTTTGGGCTAGAGTTCCCATTTTGAGGTCAGGTTACCTATTTGATTGGTAGTAGTGTTTTATCTGAAAATTTTGAGAGACGTGATGTCTCAGGATGTAACAGAAACACACATATTTTTTGAAGTTATGATGCACACTGATGCAAACATTCGATATATATATATATATATATATATATATATATATATATATATATATATATATATAAATATATTTTCCTACATGGATATTTTACATATGATGATGATTTTACAAATTACACAAATCTCTATCTAATACAATGTTAGCCACTATATCAGTTAATGCATTCATTCATCTAGGAATATGTTGATATGTAATAAAATCAAAATGTCTTTCCAACAATTGAATACATAAATACAATCTCAGAATATGTGGATTTCTAACTGAATAATGACCATTGAGTTGTAGAATGACAAGATGTGAATGTAGATTTACAAGCAATGCGCGTATGCCGAGGTTGATTGCCTCAGTTAATAGTTCAATGACAGCGCTATATTCAGTGACATTGTTTGCAGTGCGTCCTAGAAAAATACCTTGCAGATCTATCAACTCACCAGCAGGATTATAAATTACCCAGGCTGCTGAAGACAAATTCCTGGTACTGTGGGAAGCACCATCCGCGAAACCGACATAAGGGGTAATAGACATCTGCACAATAAGCAAGACCCAATAAGCAGGAAAACACTCACAAAGCACACCAAACCAAAAACATGTACAAAAATGAAAACAACACTTATGTACACCAATTACACATGAATGCCTCATGCATAATATTTTTTGAGATACAACCCATTTCTGGGTTGTTCAAGAGGATGACATTCATAATCAATGAGCTCAAAGGCCCCACTCTGCAATACACGTTTAACGATGTAGGGCCCATGCCACATGGGTTGAAATTTTCTTGCCCTCAGCTTGTCATGAGCTTGGTCATATAGGAGGACGAGGTCTCCTTCAACGAAGGAATGAGGGGAAACTAACTGGTCAAAATGAGCTTTGACCCGCTTCTTCTGTGCCTCGATAACCAAAGTAGCAAAGTGGCGAGTTTCATCCAGCCTTTCTAAATAAAGGAGACACTCTTCTTCTTGTGAAGTATTTGGCAGTAATTCAACAACCAACTTGAGCGAAGGTATTTCACATTCAATCAGAAGAGTAGCTTCCAGACCATATACCAACTGGAAAGGAGTAAACCCAGTTTTGTTCTTAACTAAGGTTAGGTACGCCCAAAGAGCCGAAAATAACATGAGATGCCAATTGGATTTGTGGATCCCAATCGTATGTTGAAGCATGGTGACAAGAAATTTGTTTATAGCTTCAACCTGGCCATTGGCCTAAGGGTAGTATGGTGTTGAGATGTCGTGACGCAGACCCAACTTAGAAGTCAACTCTGCCACCATATATTGCCGAAAATGAGAACCATGATCGGTAACGATGGCTTGAGGGGCACCAAACCTAACAATGATGTGATTGAATATGAATTGAGCAGCTATTTTACCGTCGGCAGCAAGTGTAGGCATTGCTTTAGCCCATTTGGTGAAATAGTCCACGGCTATGATAATATAGGCATACCCCTCAGCCGAGTGAGGGTTACACGTCATAAAATTGATGCGCCACTTCAAAAAGAGACCAACGGTAATGACATGGTGAAGAGGAACAAGTGGCACACATATCTTGCATTGGTAAATCTGGCAATCATGGCATTTAAGAACCACGACAACGCAGTCTTTGAAAATAGAAGGCCAAAAATAACCAACACGAAGAATTTTTTGTGTAGTAGCATAACCAGACATGTGACCACCACAGGCACCACTATCACAATCATTCAGGGCTTTCTCAACCTCCTCAGGAGTCAAACATCAACGAAGTATAGAATCGACTCTGATGCGATAGAGGGTATCTCCAACTATATGATAAGGTTGCGACTGATGGTGGATGCGTCGACGGGCATCCTTCATCAATTCAGATCTAAAAGAGGAAGTTTAGAGACAGATGATGATATCATCGTACCAAGGATCGAGGGTGATAATCAATAAAATCAAATCGTCTGGAATGTACTCCTCAGAACGAGAAGGAGCGGAATAAGAAGGGAGAGAACAGAGTAAATCAGCAAAGACCAATGATTTCTTAGACTTGGCAGTAGTAAATTCCAAATCAAACTCTTGGAGGATGACAATCCACTTTGAGTATTTGCCCCTCAGCAATTGTTGAGACAATATGTAGGTCATAGGGTTGCAATCAGAAATCATAGTCACAGTACACAAAAGAATATAATGGCGAAAACGCTGGACTGCCTAAACTGCAGCTAACGCTAAATTCTTGACATGAGCATAATGTGTTTCTGGGTTGAGAAGGTTATGATACAAGTAATAGATAACATGTTCGTGACCATCATCATCATCTTGTACCAAAACCATGGCAATCGTGCTAAAAGCAGCAGCTAAATAGAGGGAAAAATCACGATGATAATTTGGAGGGCAGAGTAGAGGAGCATTGACAAGCAATGTATTCAATGCATTAAAATACTTCTGAGTGATTTCATCCCAACAAAAAGGGACGCCCTGCTTCAACAATCGTGTGAATCCTTTAGCTACTTCGGCATAGTTAGGTATAAAACGATGTAGAAACTTAGCCTTCCCTTGTAGACTCTGCAATTGATGCAATGAGGAGGGAGAGGGGAGATTGACAATAGGCTCAACCTTAAGAGGATTGAGGAGAATTTCGTCTTTAGACACGATAAACCCTAAGAGTCTACCGAAATCAACGCAGAAGACACACTTGTGTGGATTAAGCCGAATATTGTAGCGTCTACAATGAAGAAAAATCTGACGAAGATGGTCAGGATGATCCCTACGCTTAGCCAAATGAGCCGGAAGGTCATCCAGATAAGGCTGCACGATGTGACAAATATCATGAAAGGCATAGCACATTGCGCGCTGAAATGTGGCCCTAGCATTATTTAAACCAAAAGGAAGCTTCTTATATGCGAAGGTACCCCTAGGATAGATAAAGGCAATTTTGTGTTAATTAGTTGGGAGAATGTTAATCTGATTATATCCAGAAAAACCGTCCGTGAGGGAAAAAATATCACTCCCGACATAGTCATCAATGATTTGATCAATGAAGGGAGAAGGATAATTATCCTTAGGACAAGCACAATTGATATCACGATAGTCAACACAAACACGAATAGTACCATGTTTCTTATCTACGGGAACAATATTAGAAACCCATTATGTCAATGGAATCGGATAAATGAAATTAGCTTTAAGAATATTTTCAACTTCAACCTTGATGGCAACAACTTTCCTAGGATGTACCAAACGAAGACGTTGGCGAACAGGTTTCGAACCGGGATAGGTAGGAATCTCATGTACCACGATGCTAGGATTAATACCAGGCAT
Organism: Pinus albicaulis; assembly: GCA_034641835.2. Lineage (NCBI taxonomy): Eukaryota > Viridiplantae > Streptophyta > Pinopsida > Pinales > Pinaceae > Pinus > Pinus albicaulis. The sequence continues at coordinate 191,513,224 of CM076571.1, read as the reverse complement.
TTCGTCGTAAGACCATGCAAAGACATCACATAATTCATGGAAAAAGCTAGTATAAACTTGTACTTCATCTGAAGAACAAGTGACCTCGAGATGGATGTTCTCGACAATTCCTGGTTTAACAGAATTGTCAATAGGCACCGTCTGTGTAATTTTTCTCAAGTTAACTTCCAAAAATACTTCATGTATCTGAATAGGTGTTTGAAGCAAAGGAGAGGGAACCTGAGAAGCAAACCACTCAAGAAAAGTAGACATGGCCTCGAGACTTGGCATAAACAAGGAACGATGATGACCATCGTCCCACGGGATATCTTCAAGAGACATGGTTTCTACAATGGCCTCATCGGAGGGAAACACTTCTTTCAAAGGATTAGGTGAAGCAGAATCACCAAGCCAAGGGGATTGAGAATAAATGTCAAGAGACATGCTCAACGGAGCATAATTAGAAGGCAAAGTATCCAAAGCTGCTATGAGTTCACAATAATCAATCTCAATTGGACTCAACAGCATTGAATCTCCAAAAGAATCGATCTGTTCAGGTGAAGGGATAACCCATGGGTCATCGGTGTGAGAAATCATATGGACTTGAACAGTATTTAGTGGTGGAAGGGGAAAATTACCCATGAGGGTAGGGTCCTTGAAAAGGCCCGGCCCTACGCTCTCATAGGGAGTAGGAATCTGATCCACATATAGAACATTTTTCTCGGAAGTAGAAGTGAAAAAATACAATTGATCAACATTAATAATCTTTCCTTCATGCAGAAATTTCAAAACACGAAAGAGAGTGGATGGAACGCACAGCATGGCGTGAGTCAAATTGCATCTGAGGAGAAGATTATAATTGAGTTTAGCATCAACGACTTCAACCTCGACATTGACTATCTTCCCTTCCAATGTAATCGGTAAACTAGCGAGAACACCAAGAGGTTTAGATTCCATTCCATCAAATGCCTGAAGGGCATTGGGTGAAGAAGTGAGAGCTGGATAGCCAATGGCTTTCCAACAAGTAGACGACATGACATAGGTAGATGTACCCTCGTCCACAACCACCCGATGTATATTCAAACCATTAATACCAACTTGGATAATGAGCGCAATTTGGTGCGGAAGTCGCGGGACAAAATTCTCTAAATCGAAAGTGAGAAGGCTAGTATCGGCAGGATCGACCCCACCTATGGCAGATAACAAATACTTCCGTTGAGATGGACAACTTTGAAGTACTTCTAGAGCAGACATAGCAGATGCCGCCTGAGCCAAATCCTCAACAATACTATAATCCTGAGCGGCACGAGCATTAGGATTGTAAGAATACTTACGGAGTACACCTTTGGAAGGTGGTCGTACAAAAAATTCAGCGCTAGGCCGTTCAATCTCAAGAGGGCCAGAAGCAGGTGGAGGAGGAGGACCATCAGCGATCTCCTTCCCTGCTGCTTGACGCGAGCCAGAATAATCTTTCGATTGAGTAGCAATGGAAACGAGTGCAAAACCATTTATCATGAACACCTGAGAGCTAAATGGGGCAGAGGACTGAGGTTTCTCTACCATCTGTGTTTGCTGAGACGAGAAGGGTTCTTTAAGAATAGTCGGAGCTCCTTGGGTGCCTTTGATAAATCGGCTCACCTCAGACTGTTGAGGATTGTCTTTGGTGAAGTGCTCTTCATCACAAATCAAACAAGGATACTTCGGTTTACGTTGAGAACTATCAACAGTATGAGGTTTTAGAGAATCCTATTTCGGGGTATCGGCTTTGGCCTTACCTTTACCCTTTTTCTTACCTTTAGAAGCGTTATCCGTAGGATTGGCCTGAACGGCATTCACCTCTGCGGGTTTACCAGAATTTGAAGTTGGCTGAGAAGCAACATTATTGGAAGAAGTATACTTCTGCTTCCCAGAGTTCGATGAAGAAGACTTCTAAGAAGTCTAATATACTGAACCTATAATACCATCGACGGATGGAGTCGCTGGTGGTTTAGAAGTTCCAAGTCGAGGAGCATCATGCAAGATATCATATAATGTGCCGGAATGAGAGTACAAAATATCAAGGTATTGGGCGTAAGCAATGGCTTATTCCTCAGTTACACATGCCCCCATAGCTATGTCTTTTTCAATCTGATTAACAAAGGAGGTAGTGAACCAATGAGTCAGAAGCTCATCCGAAATTTCAAATTTGATCATGCGACGTAGATGCCGCCACTCATGAATATGATCCGAGATATGAGTAGCTCGGTCCTGTTTCAATGAAGTGAGGAGATGCGTCCCAGTCTCATAGCAGATCAGTAACTGAAAATGTGTAAGGAATGTCATGGCTAAGGAATTGAAATCTTGAAAAACTCCACGAGACAGCTCAATGTACCACTTTACAGTGGCACTAGTAAGAGTTCGTTGGAAAAGACGGAGTCTAATAGAATTGTCAACCCAAGAGTTAGAGGAACACCACAAGTGGTAAGTCATAACATGTGTTTTGGGGTCTTTGCCAAGCTTACCTTAAAATTTAGGATAATCACCTGGAATCTTGGTTAGAACCAGAGGCCAATACAGGTTATGAAGAATAGGATCATTTGTCAACTTTGACACATCGGGTAGTTCCAACGTAGCAAGAAATGGTAATTGAGTATTAAAAGTAATCAAAGGTCTTTGATAAGGACCTGTGTGTACATTCCACCCAGTCCGAGCGGGATTATGTCCCCATACATTCTGTCCCGAAGGATTCAGATCATAGGGATTAGAAGCAGGATAATTCGGTTGATACTGGGGTTGAGGACCAGGATATTGAGTCGAAGTAGACCACAGAGGTCCTTGCTGAGTAGCATAAGGGTTCTGCTATGGAATTCAAGCATGGCTTTGAGGTTGATGATATACAGGTTGATTTTGAGGGTAAGGAATCTGGGGCGCACTATATACCGGTTGATATGAAACTTGAGGGTAGTAAGCACCCTGCGATTGAGTAGGTTGACCTTGCGGAGCAGGTTGAGCAGGCTACTGAGTAGGTGGACCTGGCTGAGTTGGGTAAACAGGTAGAACTGGCTGCGAAGCTGAAGGAATCTGTTGGAGGGTAGGTTGAAATGGCTGTTGCGCTGGTTGAACTGGTTGTTGAAATGGTTGAGCCGATTACTGAACTGGATATTGGGGACCATCGGGTTGTCCTTGCGAGAAAGGTTGGCCTAATGGTTGCAACGGACTAGGTTGTCCTTGATAACCAGGTTGACCTGGAGACGGACCGTAGGGTTGTCCTGGTTGCACAATATTTGGGCCATACTGAAAATGTGGTTGTGATTAAGGTGCAACAGGTTGTCCCTGTGGTGGATAAATTTTCCCCCCTAGTCCAAAAGATGATCTTGGTTGATTCAGAGGTTGACCCGAAAGACCGGAGGGTTGTCCATGTTGGACCAAAGGTTTTCCTTGTAAAGGTTTCTCTTTTGGACCATATGGTTGTCCCTGTGGACCAAAGGCAGGGCCCTGCTGAGCTAAAGGTTGTCCCATAGAGGGTTTTCCTTGAAAGCTAGAGGGTTGCACAGGCAAGGTAGGTCTAAACTGAGAAACGGTCTAATAAGGATCAGTAGGAGGCAAATAGACAGGATTACCACGCTCATCATAATGAAGCGGAAATGAATAAACAGGGTTACCAACAGCATCATATTGATGAAAAAGAGGATTACCAGGAGTCTAGGACTGCTGAGAACCCTAAGAGCTCTGCTGCTGAACAACCAACAAATACTCTTCAAAATTAAGGCCGCCAGGAACCACGGGGGTAGTGGAAACAACACTAGAAGTAAGTATGGCCTCCGTGGAGGGAGCATAACATCGGTGAATATCTAACATCTGCTCGTCAAACACAGGTAGAAACCATATGCATGGTAGAAGCAAGTGGGTTTTCTATGGCGCGGGGTTGTGATCTGCCAGGGCTGGGATTGAGAAAAATGGACCTGCGAGTGTGAAAAGATGCAGACGACTAACATGTAACAACCGGTGTAGACAAAGACACACAGACAATAGGTTGAACTGGGACAGACGTAACAGTAACTGACGGATCTGATGCCAAAGGTGACAATCCTAACGAAGGGAGGACCGAACTCCGAGGAGGATTTACTGTGCTAGATTGTGCTATGGAAGCAACACTAGACATAATCTGACTCAACGACCTATATCCGAGCAGAAGTGACACCGATGGTGGAGAAGATTGGATAGAGACACGAGGAAGATCTTCGAGAGAAAGGTGATATTCTCCTGAGGAAACAAGAATTTCTTCACTACCAACTGGACTCGAGGAATCCATATCTGACTCTACCATAAGATGTTCGAAAATACTACGGGGACTAGGAGGTATTACAGCAGCAATAAATGGCGATCCTGATGTAAGAGGAGGGAATTCTCCTTCTTCCCCAAAACCAGACCAAGCACTTGAAGGAGGCCAATTGAACTCAACTGGCTCATCAAATGGAGATCGAGTAGCAAGGGACAAGACAGATGGGAGAACAGGCTGCGAAAACTCAGCAGACCTAGTGGAATGAGGGGTTTCAAAAGAAACATCCAGAAAAGAACCACCACTAGGAAGTAGTGAGGACGATTTAACTGGAGGTTCCGCCACTTTGACTATATATCAAAATAGGAAGGAAAATAGGTAACCAATCGAAGGCTCCAAGATCAAAACTAAGGAAAACAAGAACAGGCCAAGTAACAAAACTTTTAATGGGCGTGTAATCGTAGGTGATTTATTTTTATGACACTGAAACCAAAATTCATTGTTTCATGTTTTAAGAGTTGAGAAACAGGAAAAATATGACTCTAGTCACTTTCAATTTGAAACGAGTGTGAAAGGACAAGTGCTCGATGATCTCTTCTCTTGTTTAAAGACTCATGAAAAGATCGAAATGACTACTCAGGTACTCTAAGCAAAAGGGTGTACTAGGTTTCCGTGAACTGCCATATACACCTTGGTGATCAAATTAAAGAGAAATGACCAAGGACTTAACATACGTGCAGGTAGTCTCCCCAAATGCTATGTTCGATGTATCATGGTTACAAGGCGGCAGACTCGGCTTCCTATGGATAAAAGGATTGCAACCTAGAGGGGTCTCCCTTTATATACGCATCGGTATGGGTAGCACAAGTCCGTACTAGCTCTGTCTAAAGCCAAAAGCCAAACGACAACTACTAGGTTTGAAGACGCCAGAACACATCTCTAGCCTAGACCACTAGAAATGTTACATTAGGTTTCAATGTTGCCTTAGGTTCATTGAGTGAATTTTAATAGTTGATCTTGGATTATGTTTCAATTTTAAGGCCCTATCGAATTTGGAGCTCAACTTCCTAGATGCAAA